>JADRCD010205228.1:0-11756 GCA_019843815.1 Montemys delectorum | reverse complement strand
ACACACACACACACACACACACACATCATAAAATGATCAAAACTATCCACCCTAACTTAAGGAATGACAGTCTTATAATTGATTCAGCTGAATTGGGGCAAAAAGTTCCTTTTGGGGGCCCAAAAGGAAATTGGAAAAAAACTCTTACATCAAAAGAAACATCATTTGTTGTCCAGTTTCTATGTGCTGTGAAAGTTCAGGGCTTGGCCAAAGTTCTGACTACAACAGTCTAAATAGCTGGATGAGTGAGCTAGCTGTTCTGAAAATGTCCCAGAAGCAAGTCTTTAGAGGAAACAGCTTCGCTGCAGTTGAGGCAGGATGGATCAGGGAGCTAGAACAGCAGATCCTACCATCTTAGCATCCCAGAGGGTGGCTCCTGTCAGGGCTGCCCTCCTGGTCTTTTATTCTGTAATATACAAATCTTACAAGCAGTACACAGTTCTATAAAGACATTTGTATGGAATGTGCAGGGTGTATATATCAATTAAGGATGACTTCCTGCTCTCTGTTTGAGAAGGTGAAAAGACAACTTTCTAGAGGTTAGTCTGATTATATAACTGCAGTATAAATCTCCATTCATGTCACCTGAAAGGATGATATGCAATAAGTCATGAGAATTTTGTAGCCACAACTTCATTGTTTCTTACCGCAGGTGTATTTCCCTGTCTCGTGACACTGGAAAGGAACTGTGAGCCCGTTGTCTGCTGTTCACAGAGTTGCAGGTTCCAGCTACCCCGGTAGGCACATGACCAGTCTCAGCCAATGAGAGTCTTCCCTGAGAGTTGCTGTGTGGGATTTGGCATAACTGTGGGATCACATGACCAGTCTCAGCCAATCAGAGTCTTCCCTGAGAGTTGCTGCCTGGGATTTGACATAACTGTGGGATCACATGACCAATCTCAGCCAATCAGAGTCTTCCCTGAGAGTTGCTGCGTGGGATTTGACATAACTGTGGGCTCACAGGATAAGGACCACATAGCCTGGGATTGTTCCAGGACCTACCTGGGGCAGTGGCAGAGTTGTATTGTGGAGGTAGGAGACAAGTCCAGGACCTGCTGGAAGGTAGAAGGGTCCTGTGACACTGTGGTTGCAGCCTGGATCTGTAGGCTCTGATCAGAGAGGCTCTGGATGATGTCTGGGGTACCCATGTACAGCTTGTATCTATCCCATAGTGCTCTCTGCATGGCCCTCTGGGCCTTTGGGGGTTGAGATCCTTACTGACAAGATAAAATGTAAATTTGAGGCTTACAGAGGCAGCAAATCAGAGAGTCATGTATGGTGTGGTGTTTTGCCCCACAGTCACACTTTTAGGAGATGTGGCCTTGCTGGAGTAGATGTGGCTTTGTTGGAGGAAGTGTGTCACTGTGGAGGTAGGTGAGACCCTCCTCTTAACTGCCTGGAAGACTCTTCTCCTGTTTGCCTTTGAGTCAAGATGTAGAACTCTCGACACCTTCTTCAGTAACATGCCTGCCTGCACGCTGCCATGCTTCCTGCCTTGATGATAATGGACTGAACCTCTGATCCTGTAAGCCAGCCCCAGTTAAGTGTTGTCTTTATAAGAGTTGCCGTGGTCATTGTGTCCCTTTACAGCAATGCAACCCTAATCAAGACAGATGGTATGAGTTCCTCCAGTAAGCTTACCTAGCTGTCCTCTTGGACTTTGCACTATGCTGAGAGCTAAGGACTCAGGGCAGAACAGCTGTGGTCTCTATGCGCATAGATGGTACCTTCTAGGATCATGTAGCTTTAAGTTGAAGGGTCTGGGAAGGGCCTTTTGTTCCAGAGAACAGAGGACAGAGAACAGAGGACAGACTATGGAAGGGCTGGCTGGAGGCCAACGAGAGTGGACCGGGAAGGTTACTCTGAGTTGGGGAAATTGGAAAGATAATTTCCCTCATCAAGCTGTGACCCTTGCCGCTGGAGGTGGTCTCCTTACTGCCCTTGCTGTGACAGATCTGCCTACCTCAAAGTGATTCACAGATGGCTATTTATGAGACAGGGAGAGTAAGGGACCCCTACCAGGGCCTGCCTGCATTTTTTGAGAGGTGACCACCTCTAATCCCCACCACTGCTGGGAATGCCCAACTACCATTCAAGACTACCAGATTCAAGGGCACAGAAGGGGCCTCCCAGCAACAGAATCTCAGATGACCCCTGTTCAGTGGCCAAACCCAGCCTTTGGCACCCACCGATGCCCCTCCTTGGAAGAGGCCCCTGGGACAGCCCTGATGACTGGGGTCACCTCTTTTCAAGCCATTCTTTCCTTAAACTCCAGAGAGCGGGTTCCATTTTTAAGCTCCAGTGATGCCATCACTTCAGTAAGATAAAAGTTATGTGGCTTTTAGTGTTTAGCATTCTTAGTTATGGGTGTGAAGTATTATTTTTATAAAACAAAAAGTAAATGGGCTCCTTCAGCCAAGTCGATTTCAGGAACTTAAATTGCGTTATGCGCCTGACTTATGTGGCTGCAGATTTGATTATGCAAAGTGGTTTGCGCATATGGCATTAAAAACAAGAGGACAGAGAAACTGGTAATGAGAAGTAGTGGCCCCTTGAACCCTTCTGTGCCTAGTCCTTCTCCTCAGAGGTGATCAATTATGCTTTGGGTGACTGTTGCTCCTGTCTTTCCCCCATCGCTTTCCTCATAAACACTAAATCATGTTTGCTCCGTTGCCTCCTAGCTGCCCACCATGATGAGTGAGCCCGTGGCTTGTTTCTGCCAGCCGGCTCCCTTCCTGCCAATGTTATTGTATTTTTAGTTCTTCCTTTGGTTACCTTGGAAACGTGAAGGGATGGACTCAGACATTTATTCCTGGTGGAAGTTAACGCTCTAACTTTGAAGGCAGAGGGAGTTAACACTGACACTGTCAATATGGAGGGGTGTGTCCTTCATTTCTGGAGGGCTGAGGCCCTGACCACTTGTGTCCGTCTCTTCTCTTTTATTTCTTCCAGGCTGACCCTATCCTCAGGCAGGCTTTCTCTGCTCGGTGTCACAGAACAGATACGTGTCGGATTTGGGTTCTGTTCTTGCAACGGGTGGTTTTGTCTAAAATAAACCATCCCCAAGGGCCAGGCCGCATTCCTACAGGGACACGTGTCAATACCTGAGACACAAGGTGTGTTCACGGAGGCCAAGCCTGTGACTGCCCAGCTTCTCAGCAAGAATTGATTGAGGTCTTGCTTTGTGACAGAACTGGGGACTGTCTCATGACCCGAGAGTGACAGGGGAGGCAGTCAAGTTGGTCAGATAAAAACTGGAAACTTAGTGGAGCTTCACCTGGGTTGACTTCTGTGATGGAGGGCGCCGAGACTCCAGGAAGACTCCTGGGTTTGAACCTTGTTACTGTAGGTTAGAAAGGACAACTCGAGGGCATGGCACTATGCTGAGGTTAAAGGGTCAGAGATGGACTATGGGAAATGGGTAGAGAGAAGAGCCACACAAAGTGGTGAGAAGGACAGTGTCACTCACAGGAGATGGAAGATTTGGAGATGAGGACAGTGGGAGAGGTGAGCATGTCAGGGTCCACCAGGAGGTGAGTTTCACCCTCACTGTACACAGCTGTCTATAAGAAAGACTGTCTTGTTCCATATCTTGGAAGAAAGGAGGTGTGGAAACTGGTACACCAGGCCGAGAAAGGGAGGAGATGAGCCGTTCTGTGCTCTGGGGAGATTCCTCAGCCGCCTCATAGGGAATAGATAGTGTGTTGAGTCCCAGATGGAAGCAGAGAAAACTCACTTCAGAGACAAGCTTAAAAATGGAAGCTTTATTTTCCGAGCACTCAGGAAGGCAGCCAGTTCAGGATCTGAACTGCCTGCCTACAGGGAGATTGTGCAACATTTTTATAGGATGGGATCACAAAGGGAAGGGGGATCGGGGTGGCCTATTGCATTGGCCAATCGTATTTTGACACAAGGGATTAAGCAAGAAAGTTAACATTGGTGACTGGTCCTCATCTGGGTCACCTGGTTTCAGGGTCTCTGATTCAGCTTTTGCAGCCAGGTCTCCTTCTGGACTCTGGGTCTGGAATTTTGGAATGACGGGGGAACAAAGGAGTAGGCAAGCTGCACGTCTCGTAGTCAGTTAGGTCAAGACAGGCAGCGCGTTCATGACTTGTGTGCCTTGGTTTAGATAACAGGACAACAGCATCTTCCCGCTGTACATCCCTTACTGGCTAACAGACAAACAGGAAACATCTGAAGAAGCAGGACAGGAGCTGGGTTCCAGGGCCCGGGAACAGGAACTCGGGTTTGACCCTGTCAGCAAGTTGGAGCTTGCTCCAGAGATGGCTGGACTCAGGAAACTGTCTCCTAACAAGGAAAGAACTAGAACGGAGAGGCCAGCTAGAAAGCACCTTCTGGCAAGAGGTCACTGCAGCTAAAGAAGTGTTCGCCTCTGACCTGGCTGCAGCCGCCCCTGAGCCTGTACACAGGGCTCTCCCTTCTCCCTCTGTGGGTAGGATCATTCACTTCTACTTCTAAAAGAAAAGCAACTCTTACAATTGTGTCCAGCATAAAACTCCAAACTCCTGGAAAGACAAAGAATATGAAAACGTGAGCCCAAATTATGGAAGGGGTAGTCATAGGCAACCCGCCTCAGAGTGATCCTAATCTAAGTGTGTCAGCTGCAGGTGTCAGACCTAGACTCGGGCTGGTGAAATATGCTTCCAACAGTAAAAGATGGGAAGGGAGACAAAAAGTGAGATTAAAAACTATAAAAAGAAATCAACACAAGCTGAGCATCTCCAATAGGAACGCACCAAAGATGAGATTCCTCGAAGTCAGAGCTTTCCGAGCACATGCTCGGGACCACAAGTGCAGAATTCCATCCTATGCACCTTGCTGGATGGCTAATA
The DNA here is from genome assembly GCA_019843815.1 of Montemys delectorum. Lineage (NCBI taxonomy): Eukaryota > Metazoa > Chordata > Mammalia > Rodentia > Muridae > Montemys > Montemys delectorum. The sequence goes on along the minus strand of JADRCD010205228.1, from coordinate 6,903 downwards.
TTATTCTAAAATATGTGTAAAATTACCTTCAGGCTAGATGTAGTTAGGTTCGTATGAAACATAAATAGATTTTGGGTTTGAACAAGAGTCTTACACCACCCCCCCCCCAAGTAATCTCACTATGCATATGCGAATATTCCAAACTCTGGAGCCACAAACACTCCTGTGCTTAACATTTTGAATGGGTGGTAATCAGCTTGTAATTTGAATACACTCCATGGCTTCATCAAAATTTGAAGACAAAAGGAAGAATCAAGAAGAAGAAAATATTTAGAAATTTCCAGTTGAAGACTTTGGTGGATAAAAGTCGAAGAACGGAAAAGTCTCAAAGACTTGCAGATCAGCCAAAAGTGCAGTGCACTCAAGGCCTGTGGTCTGAGAAGGAAGGGTGTGTGTAGGGGGGAGGGGGAGAAATGGGCAGGGGGGAGGAGTGTAGAAAGAAGGCAAGAGGGAGGGAGAGAAAAAGAGAAAAACAGAAATGAAAAATTGGCTGAAATTTCCCCCAATTGGGGGGAAGACACATATTTACAGGTTTAAGAAATGCAGCAAAACTGAAGTGGGATACATTCAAAGAAAATCACATCTAGACACAAAATACTCAAATTGCTTTTTAAAAGAAAGTTGAGAGGATTTTGAAAGCCTTTAGAATAAAATTGATACACTGGGTTTTAAAAAAATGTCAGCTGGTCTGACAGCAGACTCTAGTGAGAAGGAAGGAGGGCCAGGATGCCACAGGGGTTGGATGACTGGGAACAGCAGTTCAGCAGCAAGCGGACTGAGGGAATTTTGGTGGACTGCAGCATGGGGATAGCCATGGGGGCAGGGAGACCGCTGTAGCCCTAGAGAATCCAGCAATAGTGTGGATTGTTTATTAATAATTACACGCAACATATATGTGTCTATGTGTATGTGTACATATGTATATGTACATATGTATATGTGTATATATGTATATGATGTAAATATATTTATGTATATATGATGTAGATATATTTATGTATATGATGTGTATGTGTATATATGTGTGTATATATATATGTATACATATGTATATATGTATGTATGTGTATATGTGTATGTGTATATATGTATATATGTAACTGGACTTTCGGCTACTTTTGTTCTTCTTTCTTCCACCCTTCTCCATCCCCTTCTTCCCTTTCAACCCCCTAGCATAGGTAGGAGAGATAAAGGAGTTGACAATATCGTTAGACTGCTTCCTGTTGACTAGAGGCATTGAGATCCATGGGGCAAGTTTGATTTTTGCCAGCAGGATGTCTAATTTCTTCTTTTAGACTCTTTGCAGACAACTACTTGACAAACAGCATCCAGTCACCAACCAGTCAACCAGCCCCTTCTCTCAGGGCTTCTTCTCAGGGCTCTAGCATTTATATACCCTCTGAGAAATCCCTAGAATTCCAGTCATCACTCACTCACAGAAACTATCTGCAGCTGGCAAAACCACACCCCTGATAGAGCACGAGGCAAATCATAGTCAGCTGCTGTGGACAGTGTGAAGCAGGCCCACTTGGGATTAAAGCAAAAAGATAGTCACATGATATTTCTGTTGTTTTTTTAAGAAACTAAAATTCTCACTACACACACACACACACACACACACACACACACACACACACACAGTGTGTTTAATTCAGATCACTTAATAATAATACGGGTGAAGAGTCATTTATAGGACTATGGGCACCCCACCTGTGGTTATACCAATGAAGAAAATGTCTCTCCTCCCACAGCAACCATTAATTGCCTATAGATCCATTATCTGCTACTAGCTACCTATGAGTCCTTAGGAGGGGTGGGGCTCCGTGAACCCTTCCCTGCATCTTGACAGGGCCTAATATTGTGCAGGTTCAAGAGCACCTAGGTCATGTCATGTCTGGAAGACAGCTATGGAGACGGCACTCAGATCTATCCTCAGCCCTGACATCCTTCCTGCCCTTTCTTCCCCAGTGTTCTCTGAGCCTTGGCAGGAGTGATACGATGCCCTGTTGATGGCTGAGTGCTCACTCTCCACTAATCTCCAGCACTTTGATCAGTCCGTGTAGTCACTGCTCCCCCACTGCAAAAAGAAGAAAGCAGCCAGGAGCAGGGATCAACAGGTATAGAGTAGCTATGCAGAGGACATTTTGCTGGGCCTATCATGTTCATTCAGCAAAATGTGTCGGCAATGGCTTCCACACAAGGGCTTTCGACCAGGGTTACAGTGCCAGATGTGAATTCTCTCCTGTGAAAGGGACTTCAAACCCAATTAGAAAGTGATGGACGGTCACCACAACAAGATTTCTACCATTATACCACTAGTAACATGTTGTGTGCCTGGTTGGCTGGGTAGCATGCAGTGTCCACAACTGAGTAACATTGTTGATGAGAGTTCTCTCCAGCAGCGTGCACAGCATATTTTGCCACTATGAAGGCAGGCCAGCAGGAAAGACGCTTCCAAGTCGGTTCTAGCACAATCTCTCTAGTTTCTGTAGCTAGAGGACATGGTATCTTCAGAAACAGGGCCTTGATATCTAGTTCTCATGGGCAACCAACTATAGTAGCAATTGCCTGTCTTGTTCTGAGGGCCTCAGAAGCATCCTGAGCAAACACTTCCGAGGGAGGCAGCCCATGCCCAGCACTTGGATTTTCCTTTGATAACTTATGGCTTCTGGCTTTCCAGAATTTTCTTAGCTTTGACCTGTACTAACTGTATTATTTCTCCCCTCAAAGATTTCATTTTCTTCGATCAAAAAATAATAATAAAGACATAGATCTTGGTAAAAAAAAAAAAAAATCTCTGATCCAGAGAGCCACAAAGGTCAGAGATTTCAGGACCTGAGGGGAGGGCTAGGGGTCATAGTATTGTGTGACCTCCTGTACTGGCCTTTTGTGTGATATGAATTTGTCTACAGAAAGTACTCGCTGGATATGTGTTTTTCTGCCCTTTGTCAGAACCTCTACTTGGCCATAGGCAAAGTCTCCCTGCAAAAGAATAATGGACAAAATTTCCAACACTAATGTGAAATCAGAAAGTGGGCATATGCTCCTCACTAGACACCTTCCACTCTGAAGCCACTCTGTGAACTATCAATAGTGCTTTAAACCAACCCAGACACGGTTGAATTTTTTTTTTTAATGAGAGACTAATTCCCAAGCATGGTCCAAGGCTTAACATAATTGGATGACTGTGTCCCACAACTCTTTAGAGGTCTACCAAATGACTATTAACATAAGGGATGGTATTTCTAAATTAGGAGTGAATATATTTGAGTGCCATATATGCCTATGTCTGTGTCTGTGTCTGTGTCTATGTATGTTACACTCATAGAGCTTCAGTTTGTTGGGAACAAAGTCATTATTTGTATAAAAAGCAGATAGATGCTACACTGGAGCTATATAGAGCAAATTCCTGAACACCATATGCCCGTATCTAGTCTTCACAAACCTGTGACATATTTGAGACTAATTGGATATTCAAACCAGGCATTACATGGTTAGCACCCCATGGGTCATGATGGCTCTGCAGAGCCAACCCACAGCCTTGGCTTTCCTCAGTTGGCTGGGAACAGATAAAGGCCACTGAATGGCCCACAAGTCTCCTGAGTCTATATAGATGTGCTCAGCCAAGAGTACCCCTATGTTTGCTCACCGTAAACCCTAAGTAATGTCTGTCCTCTTTGCTGGGTAGGAGATGACAAATGTTTTGCTGTTTGAGAAGAGGGTGTTTGGTCTTTCCGCACTTCCATATTGCCTACTAGACCTGTCTGAAGTTAGTCAAATATTTAAGAGTTCTTTCCATCAGCCAGATCTTGGTAGTATCTCATGGTTCAGTCCAAATGCAGAGCAAAAACAATGGTTAGCATCTTTATGAGAGGTTCTCTGAGTTGCTGACAAACTTTGGCAGGGGGAGCTCTTAGAGTACAGTTCATTCCCTCCACTTTCCCCGGTGACCAGGGATGTCAACTAATTCTCAAGTGGTATTTTACCCTTGGAACACATGCTTGTTATTTTTTGTGTGATTAAGGAGAGTCCATTGTCACTCTGCACAATCAAGGCAACACAAGTCTAGGACTAACTTCTGTTACTCACGTCGCACTCACGTCAATCTGATGGCACGTTTCCATGTAGGTGGGGAATAGTCTTGCTCATCCATCAAAAGAAAAACAAATGTCATCAGAACTAGAGACTTTGCCCACTGCGGAGGAGGACACCTGGGGTAAGTCTATTTGCCAATCTTTATGAGAGAAACCTCCTCTGAACTGGGTAGGACCGCTGAGGGGCAGCAGCCTGGGACGAGTTTGAGAGTTATTTTTATAGCGTATAACTCAAAGGATGAACCACCTGCCGGATCAGTTCTGTTGAGCCCCTGCCTGACAAAATTCTGCACCAAGTTCTCTAAGCCTCACAAGCTCAGTGAGAGCTTTCATGTAACCTCTTCATAACTTCCATCAAACGGCCTCTGGGGAGACAGACTCGTGCCTTCTTATTGACCCCAGGGCCTTCCAAGTCTTCCGAATAACAGCTTGGTAATGCCTCTTCATCATCATTCTCAGTGAGTTGTGGTTCCTCCCACCAGGAAGGCTGGTCCATCATTTATCATCAAGTTGAGGCAGGATTTGGGTCTTGAGTACAGGCCACTGTCACAGCAGTTTGCTCTGCAAAGTCACTTCCTGCATTTTTATGTTATGGTTTTCTACCATCAGCTCGCACTCCAATTCCTGTGGTTAATGTAAAATCTAGGGGCAGTGAACTGGTGGCTGAAAGATTTGTACCTTTAAGGGAGAGAATTTACATCCCTGGTTACCTAGAACTGTCACAACTGTGACAGTGTTTGTCTGAGCTGTATGTGGTATTATTGGCAATTAACAGTTCGTCTCCATTTGTCAATTTGACTAGATTCAGAATCACCTAGGAGACACACTAATGGGCATGCACTTGAGGTTTCCAGAGCTTTTACCAGAAGGGAAAAACTCACCCTGAATATGGGAGGCATTCTCTGACTGGGCTAGTGCTGCACGGTGAATAAAATGGAGAAAGAAGAAAGCCAGCCAAGTACCAGAACTTCCAGCTGCCTGTTTCATGTAATCAGCTGCCACAATTGTGACTGTTTTTTCCTGAACTGTGAGCCAAAATAAACCTCTGCTGCCTTGAATTGAATTGCTTTTTTTTTTTGGGGGGGGGGTGTAGGTTAGACATTTGATAACAAGAAGAAAAGTAAATGGCACAGAAGATAGGTACAGAGGAGTGGAGCTTCTACTATGACTGCTCAATCATGTTGGTCCTTGGCTAGAACTGGCTCACAGGACAGATATGGAAGAGTCTAGACCCATGTACTACAAAAGCCTAAAGTGCTGGACTTAATGAGCCGCTCTAGCCAGAATAATGAAGAGCAGAATACCAATAGAAATTTGTACAGTAAAGTCCAGGTCACAAGGTTTCAGAGGAAAGTGAAGACTCTACAGAATCTATACTAGGGGGCTGGAGAGATGGCTTAGCGGTTAAGAGCACTGACTGCTCTTCTGAAGGTCCTGAGTTCAAACCCCAGCAACCACATGGTGGCTCACAACCATCTGTAATGAGATCTGACACCCTTTTCTAGTGTGTCTGAAGACAGCTACAGTGTACTTACATATAACTCTTAAAAAAGAAAGAAAGAAAGAAAGAAAGAAAGAAAGAAAGAAAGAAAGAAACTATACTAGAGGGAATTTGTGTTATATACCGTTAAAAAGAACGAGGAATTAAGAATTATCTGCCTTATTTGAATAAATATGAATTATAAAGAAATAAAATTAATGAACATCAATACAGCAATGCGCACACACAAGCACACATGCACACACCAGACAAAGGAATGACCAGGTTGTTGGATAGGTGGTCCTGAGGCAGATTGGCATCCAGGCTGTGCTGTGTTACTGCTTTCTTCATTTATCCAGATTTACAGTTTGATAAAGCAACAGCGGACCAGAAAAATGAGAAAAATGTGTTGTTTGGTGGGAGAAAAAGCTTGAATCAGCTTAATGTTGAAGACAGGACAGGCTTGGACAAAGTGACTGTCATTGTTAAAGACATAAGTGGAATTAAGGAGAATTAAGGAGAAATTTCACATTCTGGATCAGAACAGGAGGAAAGACACTTTCAGGGCAATGTCTGGAGGCTTGAAGTGTAAAACCAAATCGTCATTAAGCACACACACACACACACACACACACACACACACACACACACACACAGACCAAAACCAAACCCAAACCATCCCATTCGTTTGAAAGGAAAGTGCCTGGAAAGTTAAAGCCTCCAGGGTGCCTTACTGGGAAGCAAGTGCTGGAGAAATCCTTTTCCAGGCATAACCGCCAGGGCGCAGAGAGAATGCTGCAGCTGTGCTCCAAGAAGATCAGGCAAACTTGGTCCGGTCCACATCTCTGCTTTTGTAAATATACAAACACATGAAAGGGAAAGTGAGTCTTGAGAGGAGCTCTCACCAAGGTTCCAGAAAGCTAAGGCCCAGTGATCTGTGGCAGGGCTGGATTCCCTCCACGGGGCTCTCAAGAGACTATTGCATGAAGCCGGAAAGGGAAAGCTGACGTTGCGATGGAGATCTCAGGATGTTGGACACACAGGATGTTCATTGAGAAGAGAAATACGCATGAGGTAGAGACCCAAAGCAACAGAAGAGCTTCAGGGCAGAACTATCCACACCTGTTGGAGCCCAGGAGATGCTGCCAAGAGCCCCTGGTGTCTGACACCATGCTATGGGTTTAGTGCTTGCTCTGGTGGATTGAAGTCTGGTCCTGTCTTAATCTCTCCTCCCCGCGCTTCCGTTCTTCTCGTGGAAAAGGAACGTTTACTCTGCTATTGTATGTTGGAAGCCAGCTGATCACTAACATTCATCTCTCTCTCTCTCTC
>JADRCD010205227.1:788-49222 GCA_019843815.1 Montemys delectorum | reverse complement strand
TGTTTTGTTTTGTTTTGTTTTGTTTTGTTTTGTTTTGTTTTGTTTTGTTTTTAACTATTGGTTCCACTTCCACACTAGCCATACCCAGCAAATTATTCAACTTTTTCTAAGCCTCATTTCTTCATATATAAAATAAGGAGTGCTTGGCATAGGGTTATATGACAAAAAGGCAAACCACGAAATCTCACAACAGTTGATGATACAGTGTAGTAAACCAATGAGATGCTAATGGCGCTAACAATAGAATAAAGCAGAGCAGAATCAAGTACCATACTCCACAAGAGTCAAGATGCAAATTAAGTCTTATATATTGCTTGGCACATTTTTATTTTAAACACTAAATTCCAAGTTTTAGGGCAGAAAATTTTAAAATTCATTTCTAAAAAGCTGGTGGATATCTCTTCACTTTGCTTAAGACAAAAAATGTTAGCATCCTTTTACGTGGGGCTTTATTTGTTCAATTTGGAATTGATCCAAACATGCTTAGGATGCAAAAAAATGATAAACATGAAATGTTCTGAGGATCAGGAAGATGGGCCAGTAGCTAAAGAGTTTACAGCATAAACAAAATGACCAGCATAATATCCCAGAACCTATATAAATATGGAATTGCACTAAGTCCCCTGTACTTCCAGCCCCTGAGGGTAGGGACAGGGGATCAGCAGCCTTTTCCCAGAAATCTGAGTTTCAGTGGTTTTGAGACCTTGCTTCAAGAAATCAGACAGAACAGCACTTGAGGAATATTCTCAGCATCAAGCCTGGGTACACACACATACACATGCAAACACATACATGTGCACCTACACACATGCTCACATATACACATGTACACAAAAAGTAAGAAATATGAATAGGCTGGGCAGTGGTGGCGCACGCCTTTAATCCCAGCACTTGGGAGGCAGAGGCAGGTGGATTTCTGAGTTCGAGGCCAGCCTGGTCTACAGAGTGAGTTCCAGGACAGCCAGGGCTACACAGAGAAACCCTGTCTCGAAAAATCAAAAAAAAAAAAAAAAAAAAAAAAAGAAAGAAAGAAAGAAAGAAAGATGAATAGCTAATAACTCATTAGTCAAAAATATTCTACCTATTAAGTTTATGTTTCCATTTTTTTAAAAGGAGTAAATTTTTAATGACTTGTTTTTATTTCATGTGTTTTTTCTGCATATATGTCTGTGTGAGGGTATCAGATCCTCTGGAGATACCACATAGCTGCTGGGAATTGAATCCAGGTCCTCTGGAAGAGTAACCAGTGCTTTTAACCACCAAGTCATCCCTCCAGCCACATGTTTTCATTTTGTAATTGTCCATATATAAAAGTACATATACCAAAATTCTAATAGTCATTTGGCAGTGGGTGTGGTGGTACATGCTTGTAATCAGGAAGGCTGAAGAAGGATGGCTATGAGAGAGAGAGAGAGAGAGAGAGAGAGAGAGAGAGAGAGAGAGAGAATCACAGCTGTAGTTGTGTTCCCATTTCCACCCCCCTTCATGTTCAGATCCACTGCCTACTGCCTACCAACAGAGCCTGATTCCAACATCTCCGACATTGGTGCTATTAATTTTCCAAGCTACAGAGAGCACTACACACACCAGCTGCCTATGATGGACAAGGATTTAAGTATAAGACTTTCCACTTATAAATGAGACAGCTCCTAAGAGCAGGTACGGAATCAGCAGATGCCCTCAGATGATTTGGAGACTCGGGATTTCCAGGAGATTATTGGGGGAAACTATCAGTTAAAAAAGTAATAGCAACGAAGGAATTGAAACACTACTATTTGCTTAAAACCTTTAAGCCTGCAGTATTTACCAGGAAGTAAGAAGTACAACGAAAATTAAGAGATAGGCAGTTCCAGGGTAAGACAGTAAGTACATGTATAGACTCATGGCTGACCAAAAAGCTCAGGAGAGAAAGCCACTTGCTCTGCAGGCCTGTGACCTAAGTCGACCCAGGGACCTACAGTCAAAGAATAAAACTGACTCCCAAAAGTTATCCTCTGACCTCCATATGCAATATGCACACAATGGCAAATGCACACCAATATGTACGTGTATATAAACATATGGACACACAATAATGATAAATACCTCACAATAACATTACCAAGAGGGTGAAAGACTTCAAATAGTGCCAGGGGGTAGAGCATCTCCTGTGCTCATGGGCTGGAAGGGTTAACATAGAGAAAATATCCATATTGCCGAAAGTAATCCACAAATGCAATATAATTCCCATCAACGGTCCAATGATATTCTCCCCAAGAATGAAAAATCATAAAATCACAGGGAGACAAAAAAGTAAGAATCATACTACATTTCAATTTGTACTACATATCCATAGTAACAAAGAGTGTGGCCCTACCACAAACATGGCCACATAAATCAATAAAACAGAACAGTAAATACCAAAACAAACTCACCCAGCTACAAATACCTAACTTTGGGCAACAATTCTGTGAACAAATGTTGGAAAAAGGAGCTTTGAGGGACTGAACAGATGGATCAGCCTTCCTTGCAGAGAACTAGAGGCCAGTTCCCACTACTCACAGTAGGAGGTCACAACTTGTGGAGCTACAGCTCAAGGGATCTCATGCCTCCCACTGTGCACCCACATACACCTACATGCAGACACACACACATAATTTTAATAAAATTACTACTTTCTTTTTAAGAAAAGACATCTTTTTAAGAACTAATGTTGAGAGACATGACATCCTCGTACAGAAGACAGAAACTAGAACAATATCTCTCACTCTGGGCAAAAATGAGTTCAAAATTATATTGAGATCAATATCTTAATATAAAACCTGAAATGTTGAAGCCGCTGCAGGTAAACATACACTTCATGAGACAGTAATGGGCAATGACTTTCTGAGAAAAGAGACTGTCTAAAACTAAAAAGCCTCTGTACAGCAAGTGAAATAATCAACAACATAAAGAGATTGCTTACCATTGCCACCTATTTTACTACAGGGGATTAATATCCAGAATATAGAAATGATTCTATTATAAAAGTAATAAATAACTAATCAACATGTGCATAAATGAAGTGAACGTTCTTCAAATGAAGAACAGATGGTCAATAAAAAAATACAAACATATAAATCAGTAAATAAATGACATCTTATTCAATCACAGAAATGCATATCAAAACTGTAATGGAATTTTACCTTATCCCAGTCGGATGGATATTTTCAAATAACATTGGTGAGGATGAAAAGAAAAAGAAAACCTTATATTCTTGGTTTGAATGTAAAGTGATCCAGCTACTACAGAAAGCAGTACAAAAGTAACATACACACACATACACACACCCACCCACACACCCACACACACACACACACACCCCTAAACAACCCAACCATACCATCCTGGCTATGTACCTGACGGAATACTAATCATCACACAGAGACGTCTACACATCTTCATTACCCACAGTACTAGTCAGGGTAGTCAAACATGTAATCAGCATCATGACTATTAATAGATGAACAGGTAAAGAAAATATTGTGATTACACCGTTGAGCATTAAATAACAAGAAGGAAGACTGAAATCATTTGCAAGAAAACATATGTGAAAGGATTTAGGAAAATATCGCATGCTTTCTCTGCAAGTCTGCAATTTTTAAAAGACATGAAACTTGTAGAAGAGATGCTGTTTGGTATTTAGAGAGAGGAAGCAGGTGGGAACAGGGAACTGAAAAGGTAATGTACTGGTCTGAGTGAGAATGTACCATAGGCTCGAATGTTTGAACACTCGGTCTGGGTCGTAGGGGATGTTTAGGGAGGCTTGGGTGGTCTGGACTTGCTGGCAGAAGCACACTGCTGGGAAAGTCTTGAGATTAAATGCCTCACACCACTTGCATCTCATTTGCCCTTGTTCAGCTTCCTGTTCCTACCATCAAGCCTGTGGTGTGCTGCCAAGCCTCTGCACCAAGGTGGATTATTATTCCTCTGGAAGCCTAAGCCCAAATGAACTCTGCCTTCTCTATGTTTCCTTGGTCAGGGTGTTTTATCAAAGCAGTGGATAGTAACTGATACAGAAAATAATGAAGTTAATAGATCAAAGTGCATGACATATATACATACGATATTACAAAGAAATTATCTTTAAATTTAATACATGGTAAAAAATTATACATATATTCTGTTTATAGGATTGGGGTTTTACTGTTTGCTTGTTTTTGAATGCAGCCTTTAGAAAAATATACAAAATATCACCCTTTTTCCCCTTGCTCTTTAGAGGCCTCTATCATTTGCATGGCTCCTAGAGTTCTCTGATCCATCTTATGGGTATACATAATAAAATAAACTACAAATTTACCCACGTCATAACAAGCCTTAAAAAAGAAATGAAGCATTCTTCTCACATAAAACACACTTTTTTTTTTCTATTTGGATTTTTTTTATTAGATATTTTCTTTATTTACATGTAAATTTTCCCTTTCCTAGGTTCCTAACTAATATCCCTTAAATTGACCATCTACAGTGACTAGCCATCTAATTCAAAAATGGGGATTCAGAGGCAAAGAGGGATGACTCAGCAATCAAGAGCACCTCTTTCTCATGCAAAGGACCTGGAGCTGTCCCCAGCAGCCACAGGAGGTAGCACACAGCCACCAGTAACTTGTTTCTGAGGCTCTAGCACCCTTTTCCAGCATCAGTGGGGAATGCGCACAGATGGTACATATACACACATACAGCAAATAAAATATTCATATGCTTAAAAGAAAATAATAAATACTTTTCAAATAGCTGGGAAAACAAACAAGCAAACAAACAACGATAAATAAATGAAAAATTTCAAGTCACTTGTACATTTCATTGAAATACAAAAAGAAATCCAAATAACAAAACTTTTGTGAGAAATTTATACTTCAGAAGGGCCATGGATATGGAGAAGTTGGGGTTGGGGGAACTGGTAGGAGTGGAAGGAGGGGAGAGACTGCAGTCAGGATGTACAGTATAAGAGAAGAAGGAAGGGGCAGGAGGAGGAGGAGGAAGAAAAAGAAAGAGACAGGGAAGAAGAAGAAAGAAAAGAAGAAAAAAGAATAAGTGTATATTTATTAGGCCCTGGCTACACCCGATGTCTTATCTCTCCAGTGTCTGGAAGCTATCACCAATGGAGCAGCTGGTGGGAAGACGACACTCCCAACATAAGTCCTTCAAGTCATAGCTCATGAGCTCCTGTCTGATACTCACTCCCCACTGAGCAGACAGACCTAGGACCTGTCCCTGCTCGCAGGTGTGTAGACCTCGGCCAGGTCCCACACCAGCTGAAGAGAGCTATGTTCTACACATGACTACAGAAGCTGCTGCTTTTGCTGTATGGGAAACAAGATAAATCAATTCAGGCGTACTTTCACATTGTCATGTATCCTGAGAAAACAAGGCATTTCGAGGCACTATGCTCAGTAACTGATTCAAATATATATATCTAGTGATATTTTCATCAGAAAGAGGTTTAGGAGCCTTTTGTAAAAAAAAAAAAAAAAAAAAAAACACTTATTGTCCACAAGGCTCAATGATACTTGTCTTTAATCTCAACACTCAGAAAGGGGAGGCAGGCAGATGAGCTCCAGGCCAGCGAGAGCTACATACTGATATTCCATCTCAGGTGGAGGAGGGGAAACTTTATTTGAATCACTTACTTATTTGCTGTGCTTCTTCAGTACTCTCCACTTAAAACAAGAGTGATGATCTGGTGGTATCCATAAAAACGGTACCCAAGGGCCCATAGATTTGAATCCTTGGGCATCAGGGAGTGGCACTATTTGAAAGGATTAGGAGGTGTGTCTTTGTTGGAGTCAGTGTATCACTAGGGGTGAGCTATGAGGTTCCAAAAGCCCATTCCAACCCCAGAGTCTCTTTCTTATTGCTACCTGCTGATGCAGATATAGAACTCTTAGCTCCTTCTCCAGCACCATGTCTGCCTGGCTGCCACCATGCTCCCTGCCATGATGATAATGGACTAAACCTCTGAAACTATAAGCCAGCCCTCAATTAAATGCTTTACTTTTGTTTGTTTGTTGTATTTTTATTTGTTTTAGTTTGAGGGGAAGGTTGTAAGGCCAGAGAGCAGATATGGACAGACAGGGAAATGAATCGTGTATCTCCAGAAATAAAGTCCTTACAAATCAAAAAAGATTCAAGAAACATAGAGTTGTCATGGTCATGGTGTCTTTTCACAGAAAGAGTGCACTTACCACTAAGACAGATGATCTTCCTTCTTTCATTGGTCCATGAAATTTCATTCTCATTAAAATAACTATAATTTGTAACCATTATTTCTTAATTTTTCTTTTAAAAGAATCAGAGGAACAACAGAATGGCTTAGTGAATAAGGGTGCTTGCTGCCAAGTCTGGCAAGCTGAGTTCGACCACGTGTTTGAAAGAGACAACCAATATTGTCAAGTTGTCCTCTCACCTTCACATACCTACCTCGGTAAGTGCGTGCATATGCGGAGGTGTGTGTGTGTGTGCACGCGCGTGCTCACACACACACACACACACACACACACACACATAAATGAATACATAAATGTTATAAATTTATGTTTTAAAAATTGGAATATAGTAAATATGTACAGTAAAGGTAGACATATGTCACATTAGCTTAATTTAGAGAAACACTGACTGGCTAATTTTTCCTTCTCCTGATCTTAATTGTACATTCTATTATAGGCACTTTCATACATTACAGATAAGAATAAAAATGTTTACAAAGTCTGTGCAAGGTGATGTGCACAGAGGTGATGTGCTCAAAGCCCAATCTTCTCCTTAGATGTAGGAATGTCATATTTAACAAGTTGCTCTGAGAAACTCAGAAGTGTGGACAAAGGTGTTTATTATATATTATTTATTACAGTAAAAGTTTATAGCAACTTCAATAATAGTAGTATATATTATCTACACAAAATACATCCCAATACCTCCAGTGACACTGTAACCTTCAATAATAGCAAACTATCTCTACATACACACAAGGTAAGATTTTTCCCTACACATACATACCTATGACAGCCTGATTATAAATCAGGCATAATGAAAGGATAACAGTAATAAAACAGAACAATACAATAAAAGTTACATGAAGGCGGTATCTCAAAATATGTCAGTGACTACACTTTCTCTTTCTGCAGTGCTGCTAGGAAGTGGAACAATGCATATGTGACAAGAAATGAGGTAACAAGCCAAGCATTACAGTGACGCATTAGGCCTCTATTAATACTGTAGCAAGAGATCAGAAGAAAGAGCATGGACAGAAACATGCTGCCACCTGCCAGTTGACTAAACTTAATAGTAGTTAAACTATGTGGCGTATGGACACAAAAACTAAATAGCAATCTCATTGCAGAAAAAAATAAAGTATTCAGCAGTTAAAAAGTAAAAATGTGATTAAATAAACGAGTTGGTATGATGCCACCTAGAAAAAGGAAGAGGAGGGAACTAGGGAATGGGAGAAGAGACAGGAAAGGCCGAGACAACAGTGGAAGAGACAGGAAGGCCGAGACAACAGTGCAAGAGACAGGAAGGCCGAGACAACAGTGCAAGAAGGAGACATAACTATGCAGACGAAGAAGTAGAAGCTTTACAACAGCTCACAAGGCAAGTTTTAAGATTGGAAGCTTTAGCTTGAATCTGCGTTGTTGTTGGTGAAGGAGTCACTCTCTCTGCTCCTGTGTCTCCACCTACAATACAGTACCTTCCATCATACACCTGAGAGATATTAAACTACCACTATACTGCAATGACTAGAATACTGTTAGCAATCAATGCTTTTAACTATTCTTAAGTAGAATAACAAAAGAACTAGCATTGCTTGTGTGAGGTGTGACAGAGCTTCACTAACAGCGGCAGGTTTGGATCGGTTATCTATTGCTTTGTAACAAATCACTTGCAAAGTCAATCTGTTTTTTAAATATATGCATGTTATTTCATAGCTACGAGTCCGGGGTAAATATTCTGGTTTATAGTTCTAATTATTCATGACAAGTAATATATCATGTAAAATTAATGAAATGTAAAATTTATATAAATATATATTTTATACATTAACAAGTTACATAATATTTTGTGTGTAATAAAAGCCCAACACAATGAAAGACTTTTTTCTATCATACATACTCCTTGACATATGTGTCCACAAAAAGGTAAACAAAAAAAGTAATCAAAAAAAAAAAAAAAAGAATGATTTCAAGTATGCCTACATGTCTATCTGTGTACCATGTGCATGCCTGGTGCTTGTTATAGAAGCCAGGATTGCTGAGAACAGGAGTTGCAACTGGTTGAGAGGTTCCCTGGGAGTACTGGGAGTCAAACCCAGTGTCCTCTGGAAGAGCAACTGGAGCTCTTAACCACTAAGCCATCCTTCCAGGCCTGAAAAGGTTCTGTAGATAACTGTGCCAGAAGTAAACCACTCCAAAATGCCTACTTCCCTGATGTGTACAATAGTGTAACAATTTATTCATAAGGCTACCTGTAAAGTTGTAGACACTTCATAGCTTCCCAGAACCTTTGTGCCCATATAGTATCAATTAATCAAATAAAAGTGAACAAAGAGAGAGAGAAAGAAAGAGAAAAAAGAAAAGACAACAGATTTTAGAGCCTTTGCTTCCTTTCCTTGAATCTGATACTGCTTTATATAAAAGTAAAATTTTTAACTCTAGCTTCAAGGGATATCAATAGAAATGTTGATTTGTGGCTCCCTTAGGTTGCAAGGAGCCAACCTAGCAGAATTAAGGGGTTCATATGTGTTGGAAACAAGCTGCTTATTAAAATGAATTGCTAAGCTTTACAGCAGATGAGAAAGAACAAAATAACTATAGGTCTTATATTACTCATCTTACTGCCAGAAAACAAAGCACTCGAAAACATTAAAGAAAAACCATTGGCCCACAATTCTGCAATCCCATGTGCACTGGTCTAGCTGAGTGACTCAGATGGCTGAAGGAGGACCAGCCTCTCCTGCAAGCATCCATCAAGCCCTAGATAGTTTGCCATTCTATCTGCTGAAGGAGGTCAATTGGCCAAGCCAAGAAAAAGTGTGGGGGAGACTGCACAGAGCCTGTGTACCAAGACACATGAATCAGAGAGTTCAGGGCAACGGGAAGGATGGTAACATAACAATCTACCAGCACTGTGCTCTCTGGACCTGATGAATCCTAGCCCTCCCACCTGCAAAGGTTTCAAAGAGCCTCCAGGTCTGAGTCTTTGACAGAGGAGCAAAGTTCTTTTTCTGCAATAAGCATCAAGGTAAAGGTAAGGATTCCTGGGTATGGCTTGGGCTCAACTCATTTAGAAACTGAGACTCACTGAGAAGCCACTGCAGTAAAAATCAGCATGACTCCCATCCTAAGGGGATAGGCCACTCCAATGACACTTGTGGTCAAGCTTCTTACTCACCACTTGACAATGACACAAATTGCTCAGTGGTAAGAGCACTTGTCTAGCATGTGTGGAGCCCTGGATTGAATCCCAGCAACACAAAAAGAAAAAAGAAAGTAAGTTATAGCAATGACAGTCTTTTTTAAAAAAAAAAAAAAAACAAAGACAAGAGTATTTACTAGTAAAAGTAAAAGATAACTATGAAAAACAAATATACACTGTATAAAATGTTCACTTTTAAAATAAAGTGAATAGAAAATGAAAAACAAGACAAAAGAAAAAACAAAGTTCTTAAAGTAGTGAGGAAATTTTCAAAGGACATATTTATAAATTGATATAAGTATATGAGAGAGTACAGCATGCTAAAATTGGCACAAGGATGTAATACGCAAGAGAATTGGGTAGGAGCTGGAAAAATGGCCCAGTGGTTGACAGCAGTTGCTCTTGTTAAAGATGCAAGATTGATTTCCAGCACCTACACAGTGGCTCTCAACCATCAGTCCACTTCTAGGTGTTCCAGTGCCCTCTTCCCATCCAAATACATACACACAAAATAAACAAATCTAAATATACTTTTCAAAAGACACTCAAATGGATATATCTTAGCAGTCCAACAAGAAGCTAAATATTAACAAAAACAATTAGAAACTGTCGCACAATGACAACTAGTAAGTATAGCAATTTGCATTCACTCACACTTGGAGCTGTCCACAAAAAAAAAAAAAAAAAAAAAAAAAAAAAAAAAAAAAAAAAAATTTAACCATTAGTATTTATAAAAATTTTCACAATAAATATCCAAAAGTACTCAGAAAATGATTTGAATTTATACGGCTGGCGTAGAACTCATGAATCATAATTAATAAATACGCAAGGTGATGTTAACAGAAAAAGGCTAAAGGATCACATTGACTACAAAAGGAAACTTTTAGACTAAGAACAGACAATGGGCCTCTAGATCCTTAACACTGCCTTTACTGCCTAACTCCCTGTCACAGGTCCACACTTAAAATTTTATAATCAAAGGCAATCATGATATAGCTCAATTTAAGCTACTTCATTCTGTCCGGCCTCCCTCCAGCCGTAAGGCAGCAGTTTTCAAACTGCAGGTCATGCCCAATGAGTGAGTCATAGAATCAATTTAATGGGTTGCAAACATAACTGAAAATATCAGAGGGCATAATTGGAGGTAATTATCTTTTAAGTATTGTTACATGACACTTTTGTTTCAGTTGTGCATAGGTGTATATAGTACAAAAAATAATACTTAGCATGAGTCATGGGTAAAAAGGGCTGAACATCTCTGCCATAAAGAACATGATAAGTTCATCGAGGAGCAAAAAAAGTTTTCAGAATAGTGAGAAAACACCCTCAAAGTCGAAGAAAAAAATGATTAATGAATATTTAGCATATTTCTGTAGTTTAATTATTCAAGTGCATTAATGCTTCAAAGAACAAATTTAATATTCATTTATTCAGTATCCCTGTGAATGGATAGATGAGAAGAAAATAGTCTTTTCTTTGAGAAACTTACAAAGTACAGTTAGTAATAATCTATGAAATAACTAGAAGGAAATAGAAAAGAATTTCTAATCATGGGTGAAAGACAGATAATTGTAACTTGAGGTTAGTTTTAAAAGAACCATGAAAAAAAAGCAAAGAAGGTATTGAGTTCTGTTATATATCAAATTTAGCTAACTGCCTTTTGAAGTGAACCCCAAAATCTCAGTGGCTAACACAGCAATAAATTTATCCCATAATCATGCAGAAACTTATGTACCTATGAGCCCCTGTGGCCTTGATCTTCCCATGTGCTTGTCTGCTTACTATAATATTCAAACAGAGGTATAGACTAAAATCACTCCACATAATTTCTCTAGTCTATGATGGTGTGGACACTGTAAGCCTTCCACAGAAACTCTATTTTGAATTCTGAATTTTGATCTTTTCTTGAACAAGTGATCCCTAGTATGATAATTTCTACAGAGTCGGGGGTTGCTGGGAACTGCAGCTCCAGTCAGCAGAATGGTTCTGAAGCAGAAAGGGTAAAAAGATATCTGAATTTTTTTTCCCACTCAAGAAAGACTGTCCTTTCCAGGACTATCAGACTTCAGACAGGAAAAGCTAAGCCCAAAGTATGCCTTTGATATGTAAGCTTAACCAGCGCCTCAGAGACAGAATTCCTGTGCTATAATCACTCTGAAGGCAACTAGAGACCACTCCTCAGGTTAGCAGACTAGCAGGCCTTAACCTGTTCACCTGTTCTTCTTTGTCCTTCCACAAAACCCCCGGGGAAAGCTAGACATTTTACTCTGGCTCCTGTTTTCTGCCTTCTGACTACTCTGGTGTCTTTCCACTAAGACCCAGTGTGTGGCCTCACCTCTCACCTCCAGCCATGTAAGTACAAACTTTTCTGGCCACTAACAGAACACAAACATCTGCAGCACCCAGAAAACTGAAAGAGCACCCAAAAGAGATGGAGCACAGTGTCCCAGAGGTGACAATGGCCAACAGAAGAATCAGTGCCGGATTCCCAGCCTTTTTTTATTGGTCAGAGTCCAGTCATGTGACGATGTGGGTTCTCTAAGAAGGCACACCCATTCTTATTATCTCTGATATGAGACAATCACACAAAACGGCTAGGGAAGAAAGAAGTATTTATAGCCCTAGGCCAAAACAGAGGATTTACACTCCCTAGTGTTCTTTCTCTCTAAAATAAAAAATGCCCAGACACTGAGCAATAAAGAAATACAGGAGGTATGCAGACGGTGAAGAACACAGACTTAGAGACTAGGAGCCTGAGGACTGACCTGAGAAATAAAATCACAGTGACATCCCTGGGGGTTTGTTGTTTGCACATATGCAAGATGTGGCAATGGAGAATCCTGTATCCAGAGCCACTAAAATTATAAAAAAAAAAAAAAAAAAAAAAAAAAAGTCTACCAAAGGTAAAGGGGGGAGGACAAACAGAACCAATATCACTTTTGATAGTCATCATCTTAATCTAATCAAACTAATCCCCACTTTAACTCTAAGGGGTCAATGAGCATAGCAATGAGGTATGCCAAGCTGGCCCTTTAGGGAGCCCTCTCCAGCAGGGAAGCAGGATGAGGAGATGAGCTTTCACTAGTCAGCAGACCATTTGCTGGGAGAGCTCACAGACTAGGTATTTGCTAGTTTCTTAAAAACTGAGTATTAATGAACCATTCTACTACAAGGTACATGCACCAGGAAAGTACATAGAAGGACTTAATGTAAAAGGGGCATTATTTATGCAACTATCATCACAGTATTCAATAACATGAACAATAGCAATGATTGTGCATATGTATACATAGACACACACAAATAATAAGATAGTAAAAACTGGTCTGTCTAGTTAGAACTCATGGCAGTCTCTATACTACAATGTGTGGACAGCTTCAATTACTTCAATCAGTTTTTCCAGATAGGAAGGGAGTCTCACTATAGCCCAGGCTGACCTTAAACGCTCAAGCCTCCTGCCTTACTTTCTTCAGTGCTGGGATTGTAAGCGTGTGCTACCATACTCGACTTAGTAAACTTTCTGAAGGTCATATTAAATTTTGTGTTAAAGGAAGCCATAACTCTAGATGTACAAAACAGAAGCATTGTGATTCTGTCATTCAAAAAAGTGGGGGGAGGGAAATCCACGAAGGAACACTACAGAGTTATCCCTCACCAACTGCTCCAGGATAACGTATGTCTGTTGCTATAAACACAAACTATTTGAATTCTCTGTTAACGATGGGTTACAGAGCTACATAAAAACCTGTAACATCTTAACTTCAGGTGACAGTTCTGTGCCAAAGGTAATCTGGGAAGAAAGTACACAAAGCAAAACCTCAAAAAATATTTCAGCATTAAACCCTGGCTTCTTTGGATGTCAGCCTCAGACAGGCTTGGAGTAGGGGGTAGAGCACAGAGGAGCGGGGTCTGCACAGAAGGAGAACTGTGCCAGGTGCTCCCCACTATCTCAGAAGTGCAAGTTCAGCAGGAAGTCCCAAACCCCACCAGAAATGCTGGCATTTAAATCACAATGCATCTCCTTCCTTCAGAGTTTGTATCCAGCTTCTATGAATATCAGAAAAACAGTTATGAATAAAACCACAACTACTGAGTCTTATTAAGCCCTCTGTATGTTTAAATTTTTTTAAGTAGAGATTTGAGAGAGAAAAAAAGGGCCTCTTTGCTTACTTTTTTGACAGGTCTTTCAATTTTTAGCTCAGCAGGAAGTAAGATAATGACTACAGAGCTAGGTAGGAGCCTAAGAGGTTTATTACAAGTCAGTTTCTTCAGGCTCCTATATAGGTAGCTGAAAGTCTAGACAATTTCAAACCAATGAACATGTGTTATTGATGAATAAAGACCTAGGTGCTGAATTAACTCCATTTTACCTCATATTCCAAAATTTTTAAATCCATTTTACATAAACATCTCTCTGAGTCTGAGCTGGAAAGATGGCAGAATGCAATGGTGATTTCGAGTGCTTCTCCCTCTGGCAATGCAAAGCAGGAAAAAGGGGATGGGTGTTATATAAAAATTATGTGGCAATTATAGCAAAAATAAGGTGATGATACTCAAAATAACTTCACTCCCTAACTTTATAAAGCCTTAAATCTTAATTTTAAATGTGGAAAGCACACACCTGCTATCAGAGCCAATGACCCTGCTCTAGGCATTTTCACTCAAATAAAATTTAAAACTTTGGTGTGAGGTCATTAAACTATTCCTAGGGCACCCTTTTGCTCTAAAAGCCTTGGTAAGTCATTGAAGTTCTAATTTGAATAATTGCATTCCACCTACATAAATTCCCTCTGTAGTTTCAACTATATGCAATATCAGTCTTCATTTCCTGAATTAAATTAATGTTGTGTAATATGGTGCTTCCATATGAAAAAAAAAAGTGCATCTTCTTTCATAGGTAACCTTTCAACAAGCAGGAGGAGTGATTCATGTGCACTACGGGGAATAACAGGTCAGCATGAATAATCATTAACCAGTAATTTGTACCCACAATCATTATGTGCTGAGCATTGCTAAGGGGATGTCTCATCCAAATGACTGTATTTACAGAGCTGTATTTGAAAAAAAAAATCCAGTATGTCATAAACTAAACACTGTTCTCAATTGAACCACTATATCATTATAGTTTCATATATGACTTACTTTCACTTAACCAGACTCTCTCCCTGTTTGATAATCCTTATCCTTCTATTCAGATAGTTATGAGTTATAAATTAATACTAGAAAACCTAAGCTAAGAAAAGAACTACTAAGGAGAGTTTTAAAAGTAGATAAGTATTTCTCAAAGATGAAATCCTAAAAACAAGTTCCCCTACTGCACTGCAGCCATAAGAGTTTGTGAGAGACCTAAAGAGTTCTTAGAACAAAATTTACTTATCAAAGTGAATACTTGGGATTGCCATAATACTATCCCAGAAACCCAAAGGAGTAGGAGTACAAATCTCTTTAATTAGATTTTATGTTTCAGCTTCAGGGTTTTCTTAAATAATGTATCTAGAAGTTATAAAGTGACTTGAAGACAGGCCACAGGCCACAGGCCATACTAAGGTGGCAATAGAATTGGTCATGAGGTATCTGAAAGCTAAAGATATCCAAAACAGAGGAAATATTCCAGCTTCCATTCTCTCACAAATTTGTCAGTTTTGGTCTATAAAAAAATGAGGATCATTTCTTGGTCGGCTCAAAGGGAAATAACTTTTTAAGTGACCTCTAACACTAAACATATATCTTTGGAGTCCTAGTGGCTATCAGAGGTACTTAGTTATAAAACCATCTTCTATTTCCCAGATAGAATTGTCCTCCAGGAGGCTTACTGAGAAATAAGCTCACCCTTTCTAGTTCGTTCTGAACCCTAGCTGGCTGGTTCAACTCAACTGTTCTAGATCATACTCCTATCCAAGCTGACTGATTCAATCTGGCTTCTCTCAGCTTCTCACTGAATTGGTCTGCTTGGCCTCAAACTAACTCTGGCAATTTGGTCTAATCTTCTGACTCCTTATTCTCCAGCTTCAACTGCCTCCGCTCATCTACACTGAACTGTATGAACTCACGAACATACTCAACTCCCTTGCACTTAACTTGCAGCTGACTTAGCTCCAACTCACTGACAAATTCAACTCTCTCTCCCTGTGTTGCTCTTAAATAGCTTTTCTCGTGAGAGTTGGCTATATCCTATATCTGACTCATTCTGACAGATCTTTTTCTGATTCATCACTTTGTCTACCCTTCAATTAGAAGTCACTGTTTGGAATTAAAGCTGTTTACTAAGGATGTGTCTGTATTCCAGCCAGGGGAATTAAAGGTGCATGGCATGTCTACATTCTATCTGAACCACACAGACCTAGGTCTTTGGATGTGCTCTCTTGCCAGAGAGGCTATGTTGCTCAATTAAAATTTCTCTCTCTACACTTTGTAACTCATAATATTTCCATCTTCTTTAGCTTCCTGAAGGTAAAAATTTGCCTCCACTGGTTGACTTTTAGTTTGGCAATGTGTCTGGCTTTAAATAATAGAATCTGTTGGGTAGAGTTCAACAGTTAAAAGAGCTGGCTGATCTTCAAAAGGATCCAATTTGAGCCCGAACACATATATAGTATTTCACAAGTGTCTGTAACTCCACTTCCAGGACAACTCTTGCCCAATTCCTGGCATTTGTGAGCACCAGACATGCATGTGGTATATATATATATATACATATATATACATATATATATTAATTAAATAGAATGTGAATAAAAGAACCAAAGTTCTGAACCATAGCTTTTAAGGTTTCGAAGTATTTCTTCTCATCCTTTCATGTCTTACTATCATCCATGAGTAGAGGAGATCCCTTATACAGCCACTACACCATGAAGGACACTGAACTGAACTAAACCCACATCCCATAATGATTACATTCAACTCTGAGACACATGAGAGTCATGAACATTAGATAAGTCAAAAACATCTTGACATAAAAATACAATAGCCAAAAATAAAATGGTATAGGCCAGTGTCCTTGTTATATTTCTCGTTGGCATTCAATTTGAATGCTAAAGTGTTTCTTTTACCTTGTACTTTCTCATTGTAATACATCATAGAGGGAAGTCAGGGCAGGAACTCAACCAGAAGCAGGAACTAAAGCAGAGACCATGAGGATGTGTGCTTACTGGCTTGTTCAACCTGCTTCCTATAGAACTTAGAACCCCATGACCCAGGGTGGTGCCACCCACAATGGGCCTTGCAATGGAAGCATTTTCTCATTTGAAGTTTCCTCTTCCCAGATGACCATAATATAAATCAAAACGATGAAAAATAAACCAGAATAACTAGTGACATAGCTCAGCAGGTAAAAATACTTGCTTCCAAGCCTGACTTCCTGAGCTTGAGTCCAAAGATATACATGGTGAAACAAGACAACAAACTCTGCTATGTTGTCCTCAGACCTCTACAAGTACACTGTAGCATATATGTGCCCCTACACACACATGCATACATACACACATGTGCACACACAGACACACAGGTAAATAAATGTAATTTTAGATAAATAAAAATAAGTAAACTAAAAGCTTAAGGAATGATTTTCAGATAACCCTCTGATCCAAATTAAAATTTCTACATTGATGTGCTAAATCAACACCTTCTAATATCTGGATTTATAAATAATGATAAAATATCTATCTGACAAATGAACACCTTCTACTGTAGATGCTTCTATCCATCGCTATATTAATAAGTCTTGAACTTCCTCTATTAAAATAAAAGCATCACAGAGGCAGAATCCGTGTCTGATTCATTATCGCACATTGTATCTATCATAGTGCTCTACGCTTAAAAGCTATTTGACAAATGACAGTATTGCAATACCATTACCAGTGCCTTTCAATATTGTCTATATCCTAAAATATTTCCTTAGACAAAATTAATCATATATCTGAAAATACAGTAATGATTAACTATTATAATTCTCCTACTTTATATATGTCATTAGATATCACTAAATCATACTTAAGATTTTTCAGAGCAGAAATTAAAATAATGAGACTTGGAGATTAATTAATAAGCCCTTTTCAAAACAAAACAACAAAGTACCTGTCTTAGGGTTTCTATTGCTGGGAAGAGACACTGTGACCATGGCAACTCTCTTTATTTACTTATTTATTCTCTTTACCAACCAATATCAATCCTTTCTCTCCCCCCAGTACCCCCCTCACGCAAATCCGCTACATGAAACCTTCCCATTCTCTTCCCCCAACCCAGTGGTTCCAGATTTAATGGAAGGTGCATAGGGTGCTGCATTGCACCCTGAGGCTGAGTTGCTGCATCGCCAGGTATGGAGCGTCTGCTTTTTGCAACTAAACAGAGGAATGGTGCATATAACTAACAAGAAAAAAGGCCTTCGTGCCTGCCTCTGAGACCTGGGGGATCAGGTCACCTCTGATCCCCTGAGCCTGGGGGCCTCCCCACCTCCCTTGCCCTTCTGAAGTCAATTCCTCCAGAAGGAGCCTGGCTAGGACAGCCCCAAATGGGGGCAAACAGGGAGCTGGATGCTCAGAGTCCCCATCTCAGAGCTCCACTCCCAGTCATTTTAGAAACAATAAACCCTGTGTGACAGTAGCAGGAAGGGTGTCCACGGGCTGTGTGGCAGCCGGTGCAGGCTTGCCAGGTGCTTGCCCTCATTCTGTGCGCAGGATGATATGAATGCCTGAATCCGTGAACACTGGCCCACTCATCTCCCCTGTCCGTAGAGCGAACGATGCATCCTCAAAAGGTTTCCGAATCTGACCTCTGCTGAAGGCACCCAAGTCTCCCCTGGCTTTGGCAGAGCTGCAATAACTGAACTGTGAGGCCAGAGATTCAAGGTCTTCTCCTGACTTAAGCTTCTGGATATATAGCCATTGATCAGCTCCAGGGCCGCCTCCTTGCTCCTGGTGATCTTTTCCTGCCGCCAGGATGAAGGCCTCCAAGATTGGCTGTGCTTCCCCAGTAGATTCGAGCAAGGCACCCTGGCAGGCTCACCCTGGCCATTCTTGCTGCTGCCTCCAACAGTGCTGCCTCCTGCCTCCGCTGGGCCGCTCCCAGTGGCTGGTGTTGCTGATGTGATTGAAGTAGTATACCCTGCCTGAGCTACGACTCATATGCTTCTCCCAGCCGGGCGGCAGCTTCTCCACGTCTTCTCCACCATCTTCTCTCCTGCCACAGCGCCTGCCTCTCTTTTGAAAACACCAATCCTCCCCCGACCACCACCTCCCACCCCACCACTCCCCCACCCCTCCCACCCACGTACGTCCAACCCCAACCCCAAGCATATCAAGTCCCTGTGGAACTAGACACATCCTCTCCCAATTAGGCCAGACAGGTGCTCCATTTAGGGGCACAAGATCCACCAGAAGTCAGGCAACAGGCTCCGGGACAGCACCTGCTCCAATTGTTAGGGGACCTACAT
Organism: Montemys delectorum; assembly: GCA_019843815.1. Classification (NCBI taxonomy): domain Eukaryota; kingdom Metazoa; phylum Chordata; class Mammalia; order Rodentia; family Muridae; genus Montemys; species Montemys delectorum. Next base: position 30,372 of record JADRCD010205227.1, on the reverse strand, counting down.
GAGACCAACTGCTCATCTGCTACATATGAGCAGGGGCCTAAGTCCAGACCATGTTCTCTCTTTGGTTAGTGATTCAGACTCTAGGAACCCCCAGTGGTCCAGGTTAGTTGACTCTGTTAGTCTTCCTGTGGAGTCCCTGTCCTCTTCGAGTCCCTTAACCCTTCTCCCAACTTTTCCACAAGACTCCCCATGCTCTATCTATTGTTTGGTGTGAGTCTCTATATCTCTTTCTATTAGCTGCTGGGTGGAGCCTCTCAGAGGACAGTTATGCTAGGCTCCTGTCTGCAAGCATAACACAGTATCATTAATAGTGTCGGGGATTAGTTCTTATCCATGGGATGGGTCTCAGTCTGGGGCATTCATTAGTCACACACTCCCTCAGTCTCTGCTCTATTTTTGCCCCTGCACATCTTGTAGGAAGGAAATATTGTGGGTTGAAGGTTTTATGGGTGGGTTACTGTCCTTATCCCTCCACTAGAAGTCCTGTCTGGCTACAGAAAGTAGCCAACGCAGGATCCACATACCCACTGCTAGGAGTCTCAGCTAGAGTCACCTACATAAGACCCTCTGGCGCTTCCCACCATCCCAGGTCTCTAGTGAATCCTAGAGATTGTTCTCCCCAACACTGATCTTCCTTCTCTCTCCCTTGCTCTCCCTACATACGATTTTTTCCCCAGCCCTGCCTGCCCAACCCTTCTTCCTCCCAGTTACCTCCTTCCATTGACCTCAGATATCTACTTTGTTTCCCTTCAAAGAAAGATTTAATCACCTCCCTTGGGCCTTCCTTGTTATTTAGCTTCTTTGGGTCTTTTGATTATAGCATGACTGTACTGTGTTTTATGGCTAATATCCACTTATAAATGAGTATATACCAGGTGTGTCTTTTTGGGTCAGGTTACCTCACTCAGGATATTTTCTAGTTCCATTCATTTGCCTGCAAAATTCATGATGTCCTTCTTTTTAATATCTGGGTAGTATTCTGATATGTGAATGAACCACGTTTTTGTTATCCATTCTTCAGCTGAGGGAGATCTAGGGTATTTCCAGTTTATGGCTCTTACAAATCAAACTGCTATGAACACAGATGAGCAAGTGTCCTTGTGGGATGGTGGAGCATCTTTTGGGTATACACTCAGGAGTGAAACAGCTAGGTCTTGAGAAAGAACTATCCTCAATCATCTGAGAAACCACCAAATTGATTATCAGAGTGGATGTACAAGTTTTCACTCTCCCCAGCAGTGGAGGACTGTTCTCCTTGCTCTATAACCTCACAGCATGTGCTGTCCTTTCAGTTTTTTCATCCTAGCCATTCTAATAGGTATAAGGTGGAATCTCTAATAGGTATAAGTTGTTTGGATTTGCATTTCTCTAATGACTAAGGACCTTGAACATTTATTTGGGTACTTTGTAGCCATTTGAGATTCCACCCTTAAGAATTCTCTGTTTAGCTCTATAGCCCCTTTTTTAATTGGATTATTTGGATTGTTCAAGTCTAACTTCTTCAGTTCTTTTATATATTTTGGATAGTAGCCCTCTGTTAGTATTAGTGAAGTTAGTGTTAGCGAAGATCTTTTCTCAATCTGTAGACCCTCCTTTTGTCCATGAAGATGTCCCTTGCCTTATAGATGCTTTTCATGTTCATTAGGTTCATTATTAATTCTTGATCATAGTACCCAAGCCATTAGTGTTTTGTTTAATAAACTGTCTCCTATACCAATGAGATCAAGGCTATTCTCCACTTTATATTCTGTTAGATTTAGTCTATCTGGTTTTATGTTGAGGTCTTTGATTCACTTAGAATTTTGTGCAGGGTGATAAATATGGGTTTATTTTCATCCTTCTATATTCAAACACCAAATTAGACCAGCACCATTTATTAAAGATGCTCTCCCTTTTCCACTGTATTGTTTTTCAAAAACTAAGTATCCGTAGGTGTACAGGGTCTTTGATTTGATCCTATTGATCTGTCTGTTTCTATACCAATACCATGCAGTTTTTGCAGTTTTTGTTACTATTGCTCTGTAGTACAGCTTGAAGTAAGGGATAATGATACCTCCATAAATTCTTTTATTGATCAGGGTGATTTTAGGTATCCAGAGTATTTTGTTTTCCAATATAAAGTTAAGAATTTTTCTTCCAAGCTGTAAAGAATTGTGTTGGAATTTTGATGAGGATTATACTGAATTTGTAGATTGCTTTTGGTAAGATGGCCATTTTAACTTCTACTGGTCCAGGAGCGTGGGAGATCATTCCATCTTCTGAGGTCTTCCTCAATTTCTTTCTTCAGAGACTTGTCATACAGGTCTTTCTTTCACTTGCTTGGTTAGAGTTTCACCAAGTTTTATATTATTTATGGCTATTGAGTAGGGTACTATCTTTCGAACTTCTTTCTCAGCCAGTTTATCAGTTGTGTAGAAGAGGGCTACTGATTTCCATATGCAGCCACTTTGCTGAAGGTGTATATCAGCTGTAGGAGTTCTCTGGTAGAATTTTTGGAGTTCCTTATATATACTATCATATCATCTGTGAATAGAGATACTTTGAATTCTTCCTTTCCAATTTGTACCCCCTTGATCTTTAGTTGTCTTATTGTTCTAGCTAGAATTTCAAGTACTATATTGAAGAGATAGGGAAAGAATGAAATTGTCCGCAATTTTAGTGGAAATGTTTTAAGTGTCTCTCCATTTAATTTGATATAATTGCCTTGTGCCATATATTGCCTGTATTTTGTTTAGGTATGCACCTTGCATCCCTGCTCTCTCAAAGATTTTTATCATGAAGGAGCGTCTGATTTTGTCAAATGCTTTTTCAGCATCCAGTGAGATGATCATGGGATATTTTTTCTTTTATTTTGTTTATATAGTGGATTATATTCATGGATTTTCATATATTGAGCCACCCTTGCACCCCTGGGATAAAGCCTACTTGGTATTGGTGGATGATGTCTTTGATATGTTCTTGGATTCTGTTTGTATTTTATTGATTATTCTTGCACCAATGTCATAAAGAAAAATAGTCTAAAATTCTCTTTGTTGAGTCTTTGTGTGGTTTAAGTATCAGGGTGACTGTGGCCTTATAGAACGAGTTTAGCAATGTTCCTTCTGTGTCTATTTTGTGGAATAGTTTGAGGAGTATTAGCATTAGCTCTTCTTGGAAAGTCTGGTAGAATTATAAACTAAAACCATCTGTCTTGGGGTTGTTTTTGGTTAGGAGACTTTTAATGACTGCTTCTATTTCCTTAAGCATCATAGGACTATTCAGATAGTTTACCTGATCTTGATTGGTGTGTCTAAAACGATAATCATCCATTTCATTTAGATTTTCCAATTCTGTGGAGTACAGGTAAGTAAGATCTAATGATTCTTTTAGTTTTCTCAGTGTCTGTTGTTAATCTCCTTTTTCATTTCTGATTTGGTTACTTTGGATACTGTCTCTCTGGATTTTCGTTAATTTAGCTAAGGGTCTTGTCTATCTTGTCGATTTTCTCAAATAGCCACCTCTTGGTTTTGTTGATTCTTTGTATTTTTCCCTTTGTTTCTAATTGATTGACTTCAGCCTTGAGTTTGATTATTTCCTGCTGTCTACTCCTCCTGGGCCTGTTTTCTTCTTGGTTTGTTGTTGTTGCTTTTCCTAGAGCCTTCAGGCGTACTTTTAATTCACCAGTACGGGAATTCTTCTATTTCTTTATGAGTGTAGTCAGTGCTATTAACTTTCCACTTAGTACTCCTATCATAGTGTCCCATAAGTTTGGGTATATTGTGCCCTCATTTTCACTGATTTCTAGAAAATCTTTAATTTCTATATTTCTTCCTGGACCCAGTAGCCATTGAGTAGAAAGTTGTTCAGTTTCCATGAATATGTACAGACTTTCTGTTGTTTCTTTTGTTGTTCAAGTCCAGTCTAATACATGGTGATCTGATAAGATGAATAGGGTTATTTCAATCTTCTTGTATCTGCTGAGGCTTGCTTTGTGACCAACTATATGGTCAATTTTGGAAAATGTTCCATCAGGTGTTGTAAAGAAGGCATATATGCTTCTATGTTTGGGTGATATGTTCTACTGATAGATATCTGTTAGGTCCATTTGAATCATAATTTCTGTTATATTATTTCTCTGTTTAGTTTCTGTCTGGATGACCTGTCAGTTGGTAAAAATGGGGTGTTGAGGTCTCCCACTATTAATGTGTTGGACACGATGTGTGATTTAAGCTTTAGTAATGATTCTTTTTTAAATGTGGATGCTCTTTGCATTTGAGTCATAGATGTTCAGAATTCAGAATGTCCTCTTTATGGATTTTTCTTTCGTTGAGTATTAAGTGTCCTTACCTGTCTCTTTTGATAGCTTTCGGTTGAAAGTCTATTTTATTAGATATTAGAATGGCTACTCCAGCTTGTTTCTTTGGTCCATTTGCTTGGAAAACCTTTTTCCAGTCCTTTATACGAGATAATAACTCTTTGTTGCTGAGATGTGTTTCTTGTATACAACAGAATGATGGATTCTGTTTACATACTCATTCTCTTAGCCTGTGTCTTTTTACTGGGAAATTGAATCCATTGATGTTGAGAGGTATTAATGACCAATGATTGTTACTTCCAGTTATATTGATGATGGTAGTGGTTGAATGTGTGTGCATATGTGTGTTTCTGTTCTACTAGTTTTAATGGCATGAAATTATTTCTTTTGTTTTCTTGACTATAGTTAGCTTCATTGGGTTGGAGTTTTCCTTCTAGAATCCTCTGTAGGGTTGGGTTAGTGGAAAGATGTTTAAATTTGGTTTTCTCATAGAATATCTTGTCTTTTCCATCTATAGTAATTGAAATTTTTGCTCAGTATGATAGCCTGGTCTGACATCTGTCATCTCTTAGGGTCTGCTCAGGCCTTTCTAGCTTTTAGAGTCTCAGAAGAGAAATCAGGTATAATTCTGATAGGTCTACCTCTATGTTACTTTGACTTTTTCTCTTGCTGCTATTAAAATTATTCCTTTGTTCTGTATATTTAGTCTTTTGATTATTATTTGGTGGGAGGATCTTCTTTTCTGGTCCAATCTCTTTGGTGTTGTGTAAGCTTCTTGTACCTTTGTAGGTATCTCTTTACTTAGGCTAGGAAATGATTTTGTTGAAGATGTTTTCTGGGCCTTTGAACTGGGAGCATTCTCCTTCTTCTATTCCTATTATTCTTAGATTTGGTCTTTCCATAGTGTCCTTAAATTTCCTAGATGTTCTGTAAAAAGGAGCTTTTTAGATTTTGCACTTTTGACTGATAATTCTGTCTTCTTCAATAAGTATCTTTTATGCCTGAGTCTCTCTTCTGTCTCCTATATTCTGTCATTGATGCTTGTGTCTGTAGTTCTGGTTCTCTTTCCTAGATTTTCCATCTCCAAGATTGCCTGAAGTTGTTGGGGTTTTTTTGTTTTGTTTTGTTTTGTTTTTCACTTCTATTTCCCTTTTTAGGTCTTGGACAGTTTTATTCATATCCTTCACCTGTTTGTATTTTCCTGTATTTCTTTATATTTATTTGCTTCCTCTTTTAATGCCTCTACCTATTTAAATGTATTTTCCTGTAGTTCACGAGAACTTATTTACATCCTCTTTATAGTCCTCTATCCTCTCTATAAGATTGGATTTAAGATACTCTTCTTGTGCATCAGTTTCCTTAGGATTTGTTATAACAGGATAGCTGGCTCTGGTGATGCCATATTGCCCTCAGTCTTGTTGATTGTGTTCTTAAGCTCTCCTTTAGGCATCTGGTTTTCCCTGGCATTGGCTAGATGATCCTGATGGCAACAGGACTTCTCTGGAAGATGTGGAGAGCTGTGGACCAGGCAACTGAGGTCAGGTTGTGCCTCAGGCAGACCCCATTCTGCAGGCTGTGTCCTGGGTGGATCCTACTCTGCAGGCTGTGTCCTAGTCGGACCCAACTGGGATGGCGGGCATATCCAAGTAGGGTAGGATTGGTTAGGCAGGGTTCTAAGCTGATCAATCTTGGGGTCCCCAAAGGATTCTATGGGGAAGAAGAATGCTTTTTGGCTCCAGCAAGGCTCCTCCAGACCAAAGAGTGAACCAGTCAGTGGGACTCAGGGGACCTCAAACAACTCACGTCAGCAACTCTTACAAAGAAAATCATTTAATTGGGGCAGATTTATGGTTCAGAGATTTAGTCCATTATTATCATAGTGGAAAGCAGGGTAGCACACAGGCAGATACTATGCTGGAGAAAGAGCTGAGAGTTCTACATTTGGATCCCAGGCATCAGGAAGAGAATGAGACACTGGACCTGGCTTGGAGCAACTGAGACCTTAAAGCCCTACTCTCAGTGACACCCTTTCTCCAACAAGGCTACATCTACTCCAACAAGGCCACATCTCCTGATAGTGCCACCTTCTTATGGGCCTATGAGGCTTATTTTCCTTCAAACCACCACAGTACCTTATACCAGATTTCTACAACCAGTGATTTACACTATATTAATTCCAAATGGCACCAATTTGTCAATGAACACTACTATGCAGAATCAGTGGTTAGGTGAGCCTCCTCAGAACTGATGCATACAAACATATAGCAGAGATATGTCATGTGTCCAGCCTTAAGGGAATAAACCAAGGGAGGGGGCAGTGTCAAATACAGACTCTTATCAGTCTTAAAAGTAGCACAGCTCTGTCTGAGTCTCTGGCTTATCTTCTGCACTGACCCATGCTACATGCTAATTTCTTCCATCATTCCATCATTCCCAATCAACTGAACTTTACACCTTTGTCATTTGCTTTCTTCTCACTTTGCTGTGTTTTTCTTTCTTGTCTTAATTTTTCTGTCCTCCTTTCATATTTTTAAACTTTAATACAAGAATACCTTGGCAATCCAGAGTTCCCGTCTTCATGGAACCATACAAAGTCTTATACCAGATAAGAGTTTCAGGCCTCAAGCAAAAACAAAATCAAGATAGTTTCTTATAGGATGTAACTAGAGATTCCCCACAGCGAGAGAAATGTAAAGACATGATTTTATTCTAATCTTGAAAAAGTTGCTGAACCCCAGGATGCAGGCCTGTTCAGATCATCACAGCTGTATCAAAAAATAATGTCTTCAAATATAGTAAAGAGTTATTATTTAGTCATCAAATGTATTCAATGGAAGTTTATGCTCAAACAGTTTTAGGTATGACTTAAATGGTATCTAATGTGGTATCTAATGTACCTGCAAATTAAATAATCTGATAACTACAGTTAGTCTGAAATTCAGAAGATATGGAACCAGATGTATTCTCCTGAATGGACCTGAATGCAGGGTTCATTCCACTAGAAATTGTCACCTGTTCATCACTCTCAATCATCACAGAATAATGTGACCTAAATAGATGCTCTGGCCAGTTGTGGTCATCCATATTTTTAATTCTAGCACCTGGAAGAGAATCTGTCAAAAAAAAAAAAAAATAGAAGTGCTGATTCTCTTAAAGATCACTCAATCTAGCTATAGGTAAAGACTGTGATTATCCAAAGCTAGATCAATTATAATACTCACCCTGATGGCCAAAGCTGAACCATATGAATATACATATACATATACATATACATATACATATACATATACATATACATAAAAGCATTTGGTAGAACTTGAGTCGATCACAGTCTTCCCCTACCCTCAGCTATTTCTAGCTGAAATTACAAGGAACAGTGGTGTTCCTCAGGTGGTTGACAGAGCTGGGCATTTTAAAGCCTGAGAATGGTCAGCACTCGTTCTGTCCTCCTATGGATGCCAGAAAAAGTCAGTGTGAAAGAACTAAGCAAAGAGGTAAACAGAAGCAGAACATAGCATCAGGGAGAAGACTGAACACGTGGCTCTACTTGCCATTGGTCCCAGCTGTATGACAGCTGCCCTGCTGCTGCTCCTCTCATGGCTGCATTCTAAGCCCTCCAGTGAATTTGCAGACCTAGGTAAATTCAAGCTATTTTCCTATAACCTGTAACCAAGAGGATATGACACTCTGTACCAGACAAATTCCAAAGTAATATATTTGACTTATTAGAAGTACACCTAGGAATAACACAAGAAGTATTAAATTCAAGTACATCTATGCATGCAGTAGGGAATGACACGACTAGGAATCTCCTACAATATTATTAGATCCAAAGTAAGGTGTTCTTGTATTGTATTAAAAAAAAAATCCTACTATTGATAGTAGTAGTTGTGTAGCAAAAGAGCAGTAAGGACATTGAAGAAAATCATTATTAATCTGATTGTTACTAAGAGATCCTAGGGCTCCAAAAAGGGATTTGGTAGGCTGTGGAGATGCCAGCTTTAATCTGAAATGATAAATCTGACTCAAAAGCTCTACAAAGCAAATCTACGATGTTATCCCCCTGAGGACTAATGCTAAGACAAGGCTGCTAGAAATTGGAAACTGAAGAAATAAGAAAAACAAGGACCAAGCCTTCTTAAATGTATTAATAAACAAAAGCATGTGCCTATAAACCATATTTTCTGTATGTTGCTGTGTCCCTGCATTAAAATATTTTTTGCATATAGATCAGTAGCCCACTTTACTTTGAGCTAGTGACCTGCTGTGGAAGGAACCTGGTAAGCATGGTTTGAGGTCAAGATCATCTGACCAAGAGTAAGGGGATCCTTAAATGATGATAGCCAACCTAGCTGTGCCATTGGCTTCCCTGAGAGGCCACTACTTAACCGTCTCCTGACCTTCCTTACCTCCCTGACTCTCACACTGAGGAAGGAGTCTGATTTTCAACACCATAATTATGATGAAGAACATCTATCCTTATTCCCTAAAACTAGTGCTTTAACTAACTCTAAGAAAAACTAAAGGAAAAAACTAACTGGATTACTCTGCATAATCATAATCTCTAGAAAGTCTATATATCCACGTTATGTATTTGTCTTACAGAGCTAGTCAGCACAATGCATGAACTTAAAACCTGCTGATAACAACCAAGGAAATCCTGTTACGTAGTGCAGGTGCTGTTTAGCTGCATAAGCCTATCCACAGAATTAGCTTGTGAATAATATTCTTTAATAAGTTCTTCTCTAAGTTACTCCACAAAATTATTTGTACAAAATTTCTGGAAATCTCCACTTCAAAGTTCTTCTTCTATAAACTGCATTTAATATTCTTAATCAAAGTGGGTTGACAAGATGACTCAGTAGATAAAAATGCTTGCTGAGCTAGCCTGGCTAAAGAACTCAACCTGGAACACAAACGAATCCATACTGTCCAAAACTTCTTCTGACCTCTACATATGCACTATAGCATGTGCATGACTGAACACACTCACACAATGATGAAATATTTTATATGTATTTTAATCAACAACTCACTTGCAGAGCATACGAGAATGCCTGGAATCAGTTACATAGACTTTCCTACAAACTAAAACTATGTGTTCATGAGTAATTGAATCTCACCTAAACAAATCTTGCAACTGTACTGCAATTTCATCTTTTTTGTTGGTGGTGGGGTTTTGGGGGGGGGGTTGTTTGTTGGATGTTTTTGTTTTTGTTTTTTGAAACAAGGTTTCTTTGTGTATCCTGGGCTATCTTGATACTCTCTCTGTAGACTTGGCTGACCTTGAACTCACAAAGATCTACCTGCCTCTGCCTCTCAAAGGCTGAGATTAAAGGCATACACCACCACCACCCAACTAATTTTGTCTTAAAGAGCTGTTTAAAGGTAGTCATAGAAAACGATGCCATTTAGTAAATTTTCTTTAAGTCTTCATTTATAAATCACAGAAAAATCAAAGCACACAGACCCAGAGACATACTTGATAGTTTATTCTAATCACCTCTACTCTGATCATAATAGTAATGTATCAGATGGCCTTTTAAAAAGAAACTTGGTAAGGTAAATTTTAGTTTCAGTGGTTTTTGAAACCTTTCAGGTCATAGCACAGAAACACTAAGGCAAGCTCTTCTCTCTGGTGCTTGAAGAACGACTCAGCACTGCTTTCCAGGAGAGAGCTGAACTTCTCACCTGCATCGATGCTCCTTCCACTCGAGCCACACAGGCCACCCGATCCAAGAAAGTGACTGCTACAGGTACTGCCACGAAGAAGCCTTTACAAAAGGCCTTGAAGCACCTTCTTGCCCAGCCTTGTGACTGTGCCATACCTAGGTGCACAAGACAACAGGTAGAAAATCAGCCTAGAGAAAACAGATAAGCAAAGACATCAAAACAACACTGGAAAACTAAGAATTGGCTGCTCAATGGTAGAGACTGTGCTTAACATCCACAAGGCCCTTGGGTTGCTCAACATCACAAAAGAAAGGAAAATTTAGCTAGAGAATAGCAACCTCGTTTCTTGGCATATTCCAGGTCTATGCCTAAAACTATTAGGTAAGCCTGTTTTGAATCCCAAATGGGAAATGCATGGATTCAATTATGTCTTTTCAGCTTGACTACTTAAGAAATGTCAGTGGAAAAGCTAGGAAAAAAAAAAAAAAACTATTCCAAAAGTAAATCTTTTTCTGTTGCTCGAACAGTACAGAAGCATAATCTTATTTTTCTAATAGAAGCTTAGTGAGACATGTGTTTAATGCCTTCAGAGGGTATTTCAGATTCCCAGAGTGTACCCTTAACAGCAGCATCATGCCCTGCTGGCTTTCTTCCCCAAGTTCCCTACCAAGCAAGGCTTCTGTTCTGCATTCCCCATCCTCCCTCTTCTCTGAACCTTTATCCAAGTGCACCCATCAGGCATGCACTCCCGATACCTGACTCACATCACATGGCAGTGGTGATTGTGAAAAACAAGATGTCAGACCCAGAACAGACAGTCCAGTTCAGACTGACTCAGCTGCCCACTGGCTTTCCAGCCAGTTGTCCTTTCACCATCATACTGCCCTGCTGTGATTATAATGCATTTCCAGAGCATATGAAGATTTTCCATTTCCGTGACACTCTGGAAATTGGCAAACAAGGTCAGGCAAAGTGGGGAACATAATTCATAGAGTGGCAGCCTCCTGGATTAGTTATAAATATTCTAGCCACTTATAGAACATCTAAACCTTCACTTCTTTCACCTGCTAGGACTTATGGTTTGGAGTTGATCTCAGAACCTGACCCCCAGATCCTGTCCTTCCCTGGGCACTAAATTAAGAAGAGGGGAGAGAGGTGGAGAGGGAAGGAGAAGGGGGAGGGGCCGGGAAAGGGAGAAGGAGAGAGAAGGAGAAGCAAGGGAAAGGGAAGGAAGAAAGGAGAGGGGAGGGGAGTGGAGGGAAAGGGGTAAGAGAGAAGAGAAGGAAGGGAAGGGGGTGGGAAGGGAAGGGATGGGAAGGGAAGGGAAGCGAAGGGAAGGGAAGGGAAGGGAAGGGAAGGGAAGGGAAGGGAAGGGAAGGGAAGGGAAGGGACCTATCTCTTAACCTATATAGTTATTGAAGCTCTGATCACTTCCTATCATTTAAAACTGCTGCTGGAAAACAAGTCCCAATACCAAGGAAGTGCGTGATAGCTGGGGAGGAAATCACTGCATAAGCATTCAATATGCCTGCATCCTTCTCTGGGCCTGTGACCATGTGATTAACAGTCAGAGCTTTATAACTTCAGAGCTATATAGATTAGCTTTGAAGACCTAAAGAAACAAAATTTGGCTCTGCAAAATTTGGTTAAGATAAGAAACAAAAGTAGCCATCTCAAGCTATAAAATGAAAAGTATGAAGATTGCCAAGTAACAAAATAAAAAGGCCCTATGCCCCCAGCATTATGAAGGCAGCGTAACTGTCTCACACCACTTTCACCCAGGAATATATCACTTCCTGTCATATAAAACTGCTGCTGGAAAACGAGTCCCAATACCAAGGAAGTGTGTGATAGCGGGGGAGGAATCACTGCATAAGCATCCAATATGCCTGCATCCTTCTCTGGGCCTGTGACCACGTGATTAACAGTCAGATTATCTAGGATTCCGAAGATTCCCTCTCAGTGCGTCACACAATGAAAAATAGTATAATAAAGGATCAAGAGATGGCATCCTGTTAGACGAAAGAAGCAGTTGTGTAAATAAGAATGGCCCTGGATGAGAGATAACTTATATTTGTTCACTGTTGTATTCACACAAGATCCATATACAAGGCGGGACCGGAAAGCAAAGACATCACCTGTCTGGAGTCACAGAGAACTGATTTTCCTCTTTTTTTCTTTCTTTCTTTCTTTTTTTCTTTCTTTCTTTCTTTTTTTCAATAGTCATGAAACTCCTTCAAATGAAAACTTAAAAATTAGCTTGCTTCCCAAGAAACTTAAGATTTCTCGTTCTCTTGAGAGTAGATCCAGAAGGTGTAAAAACACGCAATTAGACCAAGCGCTGGAAAGGCATAGGCTAAAACCTAATTTGAGCTTTTTCTTCTTTTTTTATGTTTCTTTTCTTTTCTTTTTTTTTCAGCTCCCACAGCAATGCTAGGATGATATTTGTATCATAGAAATGGCAACAAGCAAAAACTATATATATGAGAAGACAAGAAGTATTTTGGTATATATATGCACATGTGTGTATATAGTATGTATGTATGTGTGTGTATGTATGTACATGTGTATATGAATGTGTGTGTGTTTGTGTATAGGTATGTGTGTGTATGTATGTATGTAGGTATGTACTTTGGACCCCACAGCATCATGTTTTGGATGGTTGTCCCCAGTCAACAGGGCTGATTTGAGAAGGTTGTAGAAGGAAGGCGCTGGAGGCATGCAGCTGAAGGTTCTACCTCATCTCTGTCCCCACTCTCCATTCTACTTCCTCTGACCTCTGACCTGATGAGAGTGGCTCCAGCAGTCCGACAACACACTGAAACTGTGAGCAAAACAAATCTCTCTGCCCTTGAGTAGTTTAATGTCAGATGTTGGTCATAACACTAACATGAGAAGAAAAAAAAAAGACCTGGAAAATTCATGACAATAAAGAAAGGGACAAGAGAGATAAGCGTTTAAAAAAAAAGAAAAAGTAACTGGAGACAAGAAAGTATAATGAGTGCATTATACACATGCATGAAAATGTCACAGTGAAGCCCAATATTATATATTAATTCATATATACTAACAAAGAACATTTAAAAACAAAAAACATAATAGCCAAATTCTTCCCAGATAGTTACATCTCAGAATTTTCTTTGGAGAACTATATAATTTTAAAGGAAAACTTTAAGAGTTAGTTTAATTTTGCAATTAATTTATACAATTAATTGTGAGAGTGAAGGATGTGCGCACACATGCAGTAAATGCCTATGAGACCAGAGAAATCAAAACCACTGAAGCTGGGGTTACAGGCGGTTGGGAGCCACTGGGGGTGAGTGCTGGGAACTGAGCCCAGGTCCTCTGTAGTGCTCCTAACCACAGAGCCATCTCTCTAGTCCCTGAATGATATAATTTATCTATTACATATGAGGCAAAAAAAGAGGGGCTTGTGAAGAAAGAATGGTGCTGCATATTTGACAAAAACTGATGGACTCATGGATCTACCTGTTAAGTATAGTTGAGTACTTCATTTTATCTTGAGGAAATATTTCCTTTGTGAGATTACTAGAGACATGTGGATTGAAAGCCCACTGCTTTTCAGACTGAAACAGAATAAAACATTCTCCAGAGTTGTCCACCAAATATAGCTTTCAAACACTGACCACATGCAACATGAAGATACACTGTTTCTCACACACATGCACATTCATACAAACTCCCACACCAAAGAAAGAAGCAACTGAAAAACCACAAAAGAACACTTATCCAAAGTCTTAAAAAGCCCAGTACTGGGGCACAGTGACGCTCTACAGAGTGAGTGCCAGTATAGATGGAGTTACATAGTACAGCCCTGTTCCAAAACAAAAATAACAGTTACATACAAATCAAGAAACTGTTTTCTATCATCTACCCAAGGATCTTTTTCTCCACCTCCTCCTAAACTGAAATATAACTAATAAATACACTTGAAAGACTTCACTATATGACAAGGGGGAAACTACCTCATATGGACTGGTTCCTGTGTAATGACTGTAACTCTCATTATGACAGAGGTATGTATGTGTGCATGGTAAAAATTGAAGATCAGCAGGTTTTTTTGCAGCTTTCAATATATATTGCATAATCTTGACATCTGCCTTAACCTGTAATCTTTTATATCAAATTGAAATAAATGTAACTGCAGACTAACTTTAGAAATAAGCAATTTAAAAACATTTTTCATTCCAACTCATCCACCAGCTGTAATCTTAAATTTATGTATGAGTCTCTACATCTGTTACCCAAGGAAGGTGTCTGCCCAGGATGCTGAATGGTGCTCCTATGAGCTTCTCCAAGTACTGCATCAATGAAATAGGAAGTCTATTGACACATTTCATTCACTCAGACCCAACTTTAATGTGAGCCCTTAATACAACTAATTTCTCTTCTGTGATATATTTTTGTCTATAATCATTTATTAACTCCCTTTATAGACATCTACAATATATATAGTAATCTTTTAAACAAACTTAGCAATGGCCCAGAATGATCATCCATATGATTTAACAATAAAATAATTTTGACATTTTTTATTTTTATGTTATTTTTAAGATTCAACTTTATGTTAGGGATATTTTGCCTGCATATATGTATGTGCAACATTGTGCACCTGGTACCTGACAAGGTCAAAAGAAAGCACCAGGTCCCCAGAACTGCAGGGGTGGCTGGGTTTGTTTGTTGGCTTGTTTTTCTTTTCTTTCTTGCTTTCTTTCTCTCTCTCTCTCTCTCTCTCTCTCTCTCTCTCTCTCTCTCTCTCTCTTTCTCTCTTTCTTTCTTTCTTCCTTGCTTTCTTTCTTGTTTTCTTGCTTTCTTGCTTGCTTGCTTTCTTGCTTTTTAAGATACAGTCTCACTATGCAGCTCTGGCTATTCTGGAACTCACTCTATATAGACCAGGCTGTCCTTGAACTCACAGAGTTCATCTGCCTCTGCCTCCAAAGTACTGGGATTAAAACTGCATGCCACCGCATCAAGTCCTGCATATCCCAGTGCAGCTTAGCTTCATTCAGATGGAAGAGATGAATTTTCCTCCCCTTTAGGTCTCATGAGCTTGTTCTCTCTGACAACACTACCACCTGGAGATGCTTTGGGTCTTTAATATTTTTAAAGGTTCTCTTACTACATGATTTACAGTGTATGTTAGTTGTTCTTTTGCTACTATGAAAGAATACTCTGAGGAAGTTTGATAGGAGGAAGAGCTGGCTGCCTTTGGCTCACAGTTTAAGAAGGTTCGTGGAGTTCTTCACAGGACAGCCACTATCTTCCACACAATAAAGCCAGGGCAAGGATTCTCCAGTTAAGGGACTATCAGAAGCACGAGGGAAAGATGCCCACTTGATGGCATTCAGATAGTGCTCCAAGCCAAAGGAGAAGGGAAAAAGTAAAAGACAACCTTGTGAATGAAATGAGAAGTTGGTGTTTTCAGATGCTCTGAGGGGAGGTTCAATACAGTCTTGTCTTCTCCGATTGAGGAAGGACCATATGTCTCATGATAATAAAATACTGCTAAAGGATCGCAGCCACCAAATTCAGAGGAAACCACATACAAATCAAGAAATGAACACTGCCTTCCCATGTCCATGCGTAACTGTGCTATCTTCATGGCTTTGGGGTTAACCTGACTGAGGCAACAAAGGAATGAATGAAGGACAGACACACAGACTCAGATAGAGAGAAAAGCTGAGTTTGGATGGGTTATGCATTCTGATGGAGACACACCAGCAGTAGCCCAGAACTCTGAGCAATAATTTTATACAAGTGAGTGTGAAAGAGGCTGGTCTACAGCCAAAAGAGGAGGCAGATTTAGGTAATCTTGTTGGGGGTCTTTATGGGGGAGCAGTCTCAAGCAGTGAACGTCTGGGAAGAGGAAGCTATGGCTGACACTTTCGGCACTTTGTCAACATCTGCTCAGGGACATGGGGAAGGCCTTGCCATCCCCCTGAGACAGGCCCAGGGACCAGGGGAAGGCCTTGCCATCCCCCTGAGACAGGCCCAGGTAGGGCTTTGAAATACCAAGAATCTAAGGCACTGGGTCCTGTGCATGGCAGTGCTCGTGACATCTGCACTCCCTATCTCTCACTCCATACCTCCCTTTTTTCTTAAATGTTCCAGGGCAGCTTAGCTTCTAGTCCAGTGAAAGCCCTGCATAGTCAATGTAATTCAAAAGAAAAGAGACAGAAACAAAACACTGGGGGTTCTGGTGTGGGTTACTCAGGTCATCCTACTCAAAAACATGGAAAACTTACTTAGGTCTTCCCTCTGCCACAGGCTCTCTCTCTCCAGGTTGCTTGTAAAATGAGCCCTGAAGTTTGAGTACAGTTCTTCAGGACCCTGGCAAATATCAGAAATAATTGTTCCCATTCCACTTTGTAGGGCAATTCTCTCCATACCCTTAAGGAAAATGATATTAGTTTGTTGGTAAGTTTGCAAAAGATAGTGTAATTAATTGTCAGTCCCTCCTTAACCCAAGAGACAGGTCTTCACAGCCAGACTCCACCTTGGGTCTGGATTGACAGTGCCTGGCCTTTGTGAGACAACAACCTTGGTTCTGAAGTGTTGCAAGTAAGACTCCATAAACCAAAAGAAAAGGAAAAAAAGAAAAACGAAAAGAAGGAAAGACATTCAGGCCACTGAGTCCAGCAGCAATCCTTCTCCTATTTCTTTCCCAAACCCACTGTTCACTCCTCTGGACATAACTGAACATAAAACTTCAGACTGTCCTCTGGAAGCTGTCCAAGGAAGCTGCAATGTTCTGTCCCCACCTCCGAGACTCCACAAAATCTGTTTGCAAAGTAACAACATAAAAGTACACACTGATGGACAGAGTGGTTCACACTGATGCACAGAATATGCGCCACTCACTTTATTTGAGCAGCACATGTGGGAGCATCCCTGTGCCTGGCCACTGTGAATAGACAAGTTCCCTATGCTGGTGCCACTTGTTGTAACTTGCACTGCATAGTGACTGCCCTAACTGGGAGCACAGAGAATGAAGACATGATAGACACACATTCAGAAAGCTGGGATCCAGTGGGCCATGCACTGTGATGGAGACACACCAACAGCAGCAACCAGGAAACTCTGGCCTGGTCATACTCATATCAACAATAGCCATTCACTCAGGACTTCATCCATTCCCATTCATACCAAGACAAAATGTTAAAGTTCTATGGCACTGACATTTTGGGAAAATTTATCATTTTTTACCTTATCTACATTTATTGCCAAAGAATCCTCCCAATGACATCTCTAGATTTTTGTTCATATTTTAAATGCTGACAACTACCAAATTAATGAATGTCAGCTTCCTTTCAAAATACAAACTTTAAACAATAACAAGGCAGCACTAAAATAACCCACATAAAAAGGAAAATTGTTTTTCAACTACCTCGTTTGACTAGTAATGTATGCAAGCGATGAAGGTTAAAGCTTTGCTTCTGAGAAAATTATTGCTTAAGAAGTAAGCACACCTGGTTCATTGCTGAAGTACTTAAATTGTGAATAATTTTAAATAAGCTTTCAGATTCAGGTGAAACTGTATTTACCAGCTGGTATTCAGCAGCTGTCAGTGAAGATTTCTCAGGGATGCTGACCTCAGCCACACAGGCAGCCACTATCAAGTCCTCCCCCTCCTCCTCTGCAGCAACTTGTTATGGTTTCAAAATGCATGAACTCATCTAGAACACTTCTTGAGTCTACTTACATTTCAACCATACAAAGTGAACCAGTCATGTATCCACAGCAACACAAGGAATAAATAGGTGCCAGGCCATCCCAATTATAAACACTATAAAAGTTGTGATGAAAATCTGATGGCAAGAGGAAAGCAATAGCTGGGCGGTGGTGGCACACGCCTTAAATCCCAGCACTGGGGAGGCAGAGGCAGGTGGATTTCTGAGTTCGAGGCCAGCCTGGTCTACAGAGTGAGTTCCAGGACAGCCAGGGCTACACAGAGAAACCCTGTCTTGGGGAAAAAAAAAGAGGAAAGCAATAAGCTCCTTAGATACAACTTAACTTATAATCTGATCGCTTATAGTAGCATTTTAAAAGGAGGGAAAAAATATCAAACTGTCAATATCAGACATTTTTAAAGAGGGATACATAAATATCTACCATGCAATTCCAAATCATTCAAAGCATACAGACATACACACACACACACACACACACACACACACACACACACAAAGGCGTGTGCCCCTATATATTCTGGTTACCATATTTGCATAAGAAAGATAACTAAAGGCTGCCTTTGGGTGAACCAATAAAAGAGATAGTGTAAGAATAAAATAAACTATATTCCAAAGAGCTAAAGAGCTTAAAGAACCGGGCAGTGGTGGTACATGCCTTTAATCCCAGCACTTGGGAGGTAGAGGCAGGTGGATTTCTGAGTTCAAGGCCAGCCTGGTCTATACAGTGAGTTCCAGGACAGCCAGAGCTATACAGAGAAACCCTGTCTTGAAAGAACCAAAAAATTTAATAATTAAAAAATAAATAAATCAAAAGAGCCTAAGGAACGCACAAAGGAAGTAAAAGATACAGGGAAAGGACAGGCTGGCCCAACAAAGTAAGCCAAACCCAGCTTCAGCTGCTAGCTTCCATAGCGAGGAAATGAAGTAGAAAGTCAGTCAGGCAATCCTACTCTCTGGACAAGACTTCAGCCCACCCAAGCCCAACACCAGCTGAGGGTGCTTGAAAGCTGTGCTTTCTCTAACAGACAGGACATCAGTAGAGAGAAAACATACTCTGTCGCTCTAGATGACTGGGCGCCATGAGTTGGCAATAGATACCCTGCTGTTAATTTAAAAAAAAAACAAAAACAAAAACAAAAACAAAAAAAAACGGGCTACTCCGAGGACCTGTAGCAGGGAATATCTTGGGTCAAGGGGCCTCAGTTTAACCTGGCCACAGCAGAGGGAAGGTCCAGAAAGGCAACTGTAGAGAGCAAAAGGTCTGCGTCCTGACACACCAAATGATACAGGCTGCAGGAGGCCCAGATCAATCAAGGAAGTACACAGGCAAAGGCTCTACCCTCAAAAGCCAGGGGCAGACCTCATCAACTGAGAAGCACCCTGGAGTTAAAAGCTCTCTTCCTCTCCTCATAAAGCCACCAGAATTCAATCCTGGGTACGGGTGACAGATGACTTTATTGAAACTTATCACTACCAAACACCAAGAGTGCATCCACTTACTGCCTCACAACAGACACGGTCTTTCTGCAGGAGTGGGAGGGGGGGGTGCATAAATCATGTTCCAGCCATAGCATGCAGTAAGAATACTTACCTAGGGACAGAGTGAAAAGAAAGATTTCCAAAAATGAAAAAGAACAGAATTATAATAAAGTTAGCTATAACAAATGATGCGTTTGGCAAGGAGACTCACTGAAGGCAAATCTCTGGAAGCTGATTAAATAGTCCCTTACCTTTACTTAACATTGCATGCTTAATACAGAAAACTGTAAGTCTTTACTGTTAAACTGGCATATATCTAGATACTAAGACACTGACATACTCAATTTTGAGGCAGGAATATTTAAAAGCAAACTATGTTTGAAGCTATGCTTTAAACTAACTGCCAAAAATAAAAATCTTGCCAGAAAGCAACCACGATGTAGAAATAGATAAATGCTTCCTGAGTTTGGGCTAAGGGCAGTCTTCAACTTGTTCACTCTGCCCTCAGCACCAGTGAAAGTACAGAAAACCCACCCTGCCCGTGTCAGTCTAGACACATTAAACAGAAGAGGCACGAGCAGCGGTCAGGGAAGGGAGGTCCTGGTGTTCAGATCATGGGTCATTTATAACAGGGAACACATCTCATGCGAGAACACTTGTCTAGCAAGCACGAGGCCCAGAATCTCAGCCTCAGCATCTCTCCCTTACAAAACAAGAAACAGGAAGGGCAGATTATCTCACTAGTCCCAATATCTTTATTTATGGAAATCCATGGGATATGGGGAGATTAAAAGCATTCATGCCAGGCATGGTAATGCACACCTTTAATCCGAGCACTAGGGATACAGAGGCATGAGGGTCTCTGTGAGTTTCGGGCCAGCCTGGTCTACATAGCAAGTTCTGGAATAGCCAGGACTACACAGACCTTGTCTCAAAGAAGGGGGGGGGGGGGGGGAAGTATTCATATGAATTCTAAAGTAAACATACCCACACATACACACTCACAAGGTATACCTTCTAGATGGTATAACACCTAATAAACACTGTTCTAGTTTTATTATGTTACTGTGAAAAAACATTCTGACCAAAAAAACCAACTCCAGGTATTAAAGAATTTATTCCAGCTTACAATTCATGGTCCATCACTGAGCAGAAGTCACAGCAGGGCCTCAGTTGGAAACTGGAAACAAGAACCATGGAGGCACACTGTTTGCTAACTCTCTTTCTGTTCAGGTTGACAGAACAAATACAGTGATAGGTGGCTCTGTTTTGACCCTTCCCCTATTCCAAAAGTTGTCAAATCAAGGACAATTATTATTGGCCAGCTAATAAGAACCAGGGAGTGCCAGATATGTGTTTAGTATGTTGTGCTTTGTTTTGTTTTTTTAAGATTTATTTTATTTTATTTTATGTGTATGAGTACACTGTAGCTGTACAGATGGCTGTGATCCATCATGTGTGTGGCTGCTGGGACTTGAACTCAGGACCCCTGCCGGCTCTGGCACTACGGCATAATTCACTTTAGCTGTCTTCAGATGCACCAGAAGAGGGCATCAGATCTCATTACAGGTGGTTGTGAGCCACCATGTGGTTGCTGGGATCTAAACTCAGTGCTCTTACCGGCTGAGCCATCTTGCCATTCCTAGTATGTTGTGTTTTGAGAATATTTATAAAAATACATACCAAAGATGATGGCATACACTTCCAAACCCAGTACTTGAGAGGCTGAAGCAGAAGAATTACCATGAGTTCAGGCTTGACTAAGCTACATAGAAAGCTCAAGGCTAGCACAAACTTAAAAAGGAAGCTCCTGTCTCAAAAACATAAATAAATAAATTAAATTAATAAATGGAAATACATGCCTATGACAGACTAGACAAGAATAAATCAGATCACTGTTGTTGAGAGGCAAGAACAGAAAATAAAGGCTAGAATTGTGCCAAATAAAACTCATAATGTGGCAAGTGGACAAAAATAAGTGAATTATGCTATAGGTAAGTGGGAAAGGCCCAATGTAGCCAGACAGAAAAGCAAGCATCACTAACCCCAGTACTTGGGTCAGCAGGGACTGATAAATTCCTTGAGCTTGCTGGCCATCTGGCCTAGCTGAAACCAAAACCTGCAGGTTTAGTGAAAAACTTGTTTCAGAAAACATGGGGAGCATGACCAAGTAAGACAGCCAAAGTCAACTCCGAGTCTCTACACACATGCACACACCTCAACACACACACACACACACACACACACACACATATACACACTTGCAGAAGTCAGAGTGTTCATTATAAAATATCTGTAACTCTTCTATATGTTTGACTCTTTCATTAAAATGGTACAAATAAAATACAATTAAATTACATTCGGTAAGTCTTTTGAACAAGAAGAAAACATATTTATTAGAGAAAAATTATATTTAGGGTAGTGAGAACACTGGATAACACGCCTTTTAGAAACCACATAAAACAAAATCCATAACATTTCACTGGGCCTTCTGAGAACTGGCTCAAACCAGCCTCAATACAAGACAGCCTCATCCTTGACATATTTATAACAAAAGCACCATCTTCAACCTTAGCAGCAAAAATGCTATAGATTCCAAAAAACAATTTATCATAAAAATTAGTAGGGCTGTCAGTAGCTTTTTAGAGAATAAAAAAATCCAATTAAATGATAACCGTTAGCAAAGAAAAGCTTGGTAAACTTTAAATTTCAATAACCCACACATTTGAATTTTAACACTGTGCTATCTTTCTCTAATTAAATGCAGAAAGAATAACACAGAAGCAAAAGGCAATGTGGATTTTAACCCAACAGTGTGGCAACTTAAATATAGGAAGTGAAACTAGCCAGGTATTTACCCACAGCCCAAACAAAGCAACTGGTGGAGTTTGGACTAATTTCCTCATAAACATATTTATTCATAAAGCTATATTTTTACTTAGGAAAGAATATTACTTCACACTATTAGGAATACGTATAAAACAACATAAGAAAATGGTGCATTATTTATTATTTGGGTCATATTAAAATGTGCTTTATAAAAACAAAACATAATGAAAACAATCACTCATCTCAAGTTAAAAAGAAAAAAAATTCAACAATTAAAAAAAAAAAAAAAAAAAACCTAAGAAACTTAGCTAGCAAACAGCTCAGGTGACAAAAAAGCTAGCTGACCTGAGTTCAAACCCCA
The DNA here is from genome assembly GCA_019843815.1 of Montemys delectorum. Classification (NCBI taxonomy): domain Eukaryota; kingdom Metazoa; phylum Chordata; class Mammalia; order Rodentia; family Muridae; genus Montemys; species Montemys delectorum. The sequence goes on along the minus strand of JADRCD010205227.1, from coordinate 8,024 downwards.
GGAGCCCAAATAAGGGAAAGAGAGAACATACTCCCTACAAATCATACTCTAACCTCAACACCTATGCTATGGTACATGACCCTCCACACACAAATAAGCAGGTAAATAAATGTAATTTTAAAAATGAAAGAAATAAGACTACGAGAAGAAAAAAATAAGACAATAGTCAGCACGTAGAAAGGTCAGCCACAAGATAAACAAGCTCAGGCAATGTGAGGGCAACAGGAGAGAGACACACAGGTTGTGTAGGAGGGTCTCTTACCTACCTCACTCTTTCTCACTCAGGGCTCCTGGATATTTGTCACAGCAAGTAACTGTACCCAGCAAGGCAACTTTGGGACCAAGGGGTTCATTAGGGATCAATAGTAGATACAGCAATTTTCTTGTCTGTGTTTTGTTTTGTTCTGGAAGATCTTGTCTCTAGTGCTGGGGAGATAGCAAGTAAAGCCTTACCATGCAAATAGCAAGCCCTTAGTTCAGATCTTCAGAACCTTGTAAAAGCCCAACAGGCATGGCAGTCTTCATGGGCAGGGAGGAGAGGTGGCGTCTCTTGGGTGAAATGTCTCCTCTGACAAGAAGGAACAATGAGCTCTGAGTTCATCAAAAGATTCTGCTTCGATACATGGAGTGAAGAGAAACTAAGATATCCATCACCTATGGACTGTACCCTGGTACTCACATGTCCAACTGCATATACATGTATGCATACACAAGTGAACACTCATATACTATACACACACGTGCACGTACACACACAAACACATACATACAGAGAGAGAACATGGTTCCAGGTTTTCATGATAATCCTACACTGATTCATACTCCTGATGCTTCAAAAATGTTACTTGCTTTATTAGACTAAAATTGTTTAAAAGTGTATATAATGTATCGATTCAAGTTTTTAATGAGAAATAAGTGGAGGGTTTGATCAGTGTTTTGGATGGAGTTTTAGACCAAGACTTCTCAAATCCCAGACCACAGGCACAGGTGAGAAATAAATGTTCCCCAAACCAGGAGGGACTGAAAATGTCATGAAATTAGCAGAGTTTCACCAGCCTGGGACTGCTAGGACTTTTCATAAAATGAGAAATATCAAAATTAGAAACACAAACTCCTACAGCAGGGAAGGACATTAGGGTTCTGATTAGTCTGTCAAAAAGAAAACCTGTCCAAAGCATAGTTGGAAGATTTGGAAAGGTGCCCACAGCCCATCTATGGCAGCTGCAGGTCTGCGGGGAGCTCACCCAGCAGTAGGCAGACTCGGTGCTGTATGAAGATGCAAGCCAATGGAAAAGATTTATGCAATTTAAGACAAAAGCAAAAGAAAAAATAATTAAAAATTAAAAACCTCCTTTGTTATGTGCCTGGGATGACTAGGTGCTGTTGACTTCAAAGTACAAATGCACACGCACTCGCATCACGGGGACCATGTGCTGAAATGACAGCGAAGTCCAAGGTGGAAATAAAAGTTAAATAAATAAATCAGTAAACAAATACAGCCAAGAGGCCACAGCACAAAGAAGCTCGCTCAGACTGTGAAGCCTGAGGACCCAGGCAGATGGAACACAGCACTAACCAGACTCAAGTGCACAGAAAGGCCAAGGATTATAATGAGTCTCTGATGAGTCCAGGAACATATGGGCCTGGGACGCTAGTGGGACTGGTCCCCACATGAATGCCTTCTTCTGGTTGCTACATACTCACTTATACAGTAGAAGATACTGTTCAAGAGAACTGAGAAGCTGTTTTTGAAACCTGTAAAAATTTAAATATGCAATGTCCTTCAAAATATACAGAGTTACTTGTAGAAGCACAAAACAGTGTCAAACAATTTTTAAGAATGCTCTAAAAAGGCATTCACAATAAAACACAATGATCCCAACTATGTAATACCAAAATATATGAGAAGTTGAAGGCAACATAAAAGATGACCAGATTATCAATATTAATTTCCATACTTTTTTAGAGACTTGACCACTAAGATACAATGGCTTTCCACACAATAGAATATAACAGCATGAGGCATCTCACCAGTGTCATGTAAGGGGCTACAGAGATGACTCGACCATTAAGAGTGCTGTTCTTTCAGAAGACCCAAATTTCATTTTCATTCTGCACCCATATATTGGCTCACACACATCCATAATTCCAGTTCCAGGGGGTCTGATGCCCCCTTCAGGTCTCCATGGATACCAGGCTCGCACATAGTACAGATAGTCACACAGCCTAAACAGTCATACACATAGAATAATTTTTAAAGCCACTACTATAAAGTTTGTGATTAATACAGAGAGATAGAGAAAGACAAAGGGAAGGAGAAAGACACATAGAAGCTGTGGTACTTTTTTAAAAAATGAAAATGATAAGACATAACAACAGTATTAATTTTCAGGCAAAGAATTTTTCTTCTATTTGTCCATGTTACTTGGAGCTCTAATAATGGATATATAAATATTTTACATACTAAAGATACTATATTACTGTTTTTGTCACAACAGATTACTTTCGTGTAGTCACTCATATTCCAGAAAACAATGCTGATGCAACATGGAAACCAAGTTGGTTTAAATAAAACCCTCCCATCACAGGGAGGTTTGACTACATCCAGGACAGACTTTCTCACCTCCAAGGGGATATCTCTTAGTGACTGCAGGATTTCCTTCTATTCTCCTACGAAGGTAGCTGATGGTGCAGATAAAGGAATGCAGTCTCAGCCCTGTCCTCAAAAGAAAGTAAAATTGATACAATAGCCTGGAACAGATTTTTCTCAAATGTATTTCTTATTATTTTGAATGATGTATCTGTCTGTCCTCTCTCCCTCCTGTGTGTATGGGGGTGGGGGTGCCCCCAGAGACAAAAGACATGAGTCAAATCCCCCTGGAACTAGAGTTAAGGATAGTGATGAGTTGTCTAAGCAGGGTGCTTTGAACCCAACTCAGGTCCTTTATGAGAGCCTACAAGGGCAGTAAGTGCCCTTGACCACTGAGCCACCTCTGCACCCTCAATCTGGAGCTGCTTTCTGAGTTGGATAAAACGGGTCTCTGTTAAAAGTGGATGAACTGACAACTAAATACAGCCAGAGTTTAAGGCCAAGACTTATGATTATGTTGGGTACAAATGTCTGTGGACACAGTCTTTGCTTGTTTTTGTGATTGTTGTTGTTGTTGGTTTGGTTTGGTTTTGGTTTTGGCTTTGGTTTTGGTTTTTGAGCCTATCCTCTTTTATTAGGTCTATTTATAAAAAGTCCACCAATTTCTAATTATCTGTTCTAAGCTCTATTTTCCTTATGAGTTCTATAATTTGAACAACATGATTTTCAACAATTAAGGATTTTCGGGAATCCACATAAGGTATTATTAGTAGAGATCCTTCTACTATTCCTAATAAAGAAACACATGAAAAGGGAAATTCCTAGGGAAGAGATAACAGAGAAAAAAAGAGACTCACTACAATTAGCTTCACTGGACAATTATAGTGAAAAAGGCCAAATGCAGGCAAAACATTCTCACTAATATTAACTCACACCACACAGTGGAGTACACACCATTCATATGTAAAAAGTGCCATCTTACACACTTCAAATGTAAACAAGGGAATTAACCTTTAGCAACTGCTAGAGTGAAGGACTGATCCAAATGAGTTTTGAATGTAGTACTTCCCCCAGGTAGGATTCCAGAGAAGAGAAATGTACACAAAGAAGAAAACCATCCTGAAACGCCTATAGATACACTGCAGTGTGAAAGAAATGAGGTAAGGTATCAGGTGGGAGCCAGAGTGTTCACTGTGAACAAAAAAGACATTGGAAGGTCAAAGAAGCAGATGTGGGGGAAGTAATGAGTGTATCTCAGACAGCCCCTAGGCTTGAATATCTATCCTCCACAGCCATTGACTGTAGCACAGGGACATGAAGGCACAACTCAAGCCTTGAATATCATACTCAGCCAAGAAGGTGAGAGTTCAGAGAAAAGATGGAAGCACTTGAAAGGAGCACGGGCTCATTCCTGCTTGAAGGTGTTCCCAGTGAACAGACAGGGAAACCCATCAGTGACCTACAGCAGAGAGTCAGTACACACAGCTGAGATTACGCTAGTTCATTGTCTGGTCTTGACAGTATGGAAGACAGGGAGATGCAGCTTCAAATGGTAAACTAGATAATACTAATTTCATTTAACTTAAGTAATCTGTGGCCAAAAACTGCATTATAAGCCATGCTGAGAAGGGTTTCAGTAGGAAAGGGAAGGGGACGGTAGGGTAATGAGGGATAAAAAACACACAGAATTCATTGTATGTATGTCTGAAACTATCAAAAATTATTGAAAATTATAAAATAAAATAAAAATCTAAAATGATACTCAAAATATTTAAAAATAAATCACCCTTATATTCACGCTTACATGAAGTTCCCTTTGTAGAATCGAAAAATCTTTTAAATTCATAAATTGTGATTCTACACTAATCATTAAAGAATAAACAGTGAAGCAGAGTTAGTTTTTAATTGTTCTTACCACTCCATACCCACCTGGAATGAACTTAAGGCCAGTAATAAAAAAGAAAGCAGCCGGGGGGGGGGGGGGGCTGCGTGAGGGTGCACACCTTTAATCCCAGCCCTTGGGAGGCAGAAGCAGCCAGATTTCTGAGTTTAAGGCCAGCCTGGGCTACAGAGTGAGTTCCAAGACAGTCAGGGCGATCCAGAAAAACCCTGTTTCGAAAAAAAACAAAACAAACAAAGAAAAAACAAAAAATAAATAAATAAATAAAACAGAAACTTCGCAAATTTGAAGACTGTATGAAAATGTACACTGTCATACTGGACAAGCCAGGGAACCATTATAAAATGATTCAAACTACCCCTCATTCTTCAGTGCCCACTTGTTTAACATCAACGAACATCTATTGGGTGCCGGACAGGTACTAGACATCATACCAGCTTCTGTGCTGGAAGAAGGAAGACATATCTGGGATACTCAATGTTACACGTTGTGCCTTTGAAACAGTCTGGCCTGGAGATAGGTGAGAAGGCCATAGAAATTTTAAAAAGAAACAAAACTATGAAGGAGACTGGCAATCTGATACCATAGGAAAATTAACTCTACCTATTCTGGTCTCTTCTATGGTCCTGAGACATTCAAACAATGACTGTATCATTCAAACAGGTATACATGGGTCAACATGATAGCTAGCCACAGTGGCCTTCTGAAGAGATACAAATCGTGTGGACTACCTCCTCAGTGCCAGCCTTTGCCTCCCTGTTCCACCTACTCGGGTTTAATGCACAGATGGTCAGATCCTGGTCTCATCACACCAGCTCTTTCAGCACCACATCATATACCCCACACTCCTGTCTTCTTGCCGAATCACTCTTCCCACTTTTCTTCATCTTGACTCTTACACATTCTGCAAGTTAGCATAGACAACAGAGGATCCAGCAATCCATCCAGTCTGATTCTGTAAGTTTGAGTTAGACAGCCCCCCCTCTGGGCTCCTGCAACATCCTATAACTCGTCCAGAATAGTATTTGTCGCATCTTCTTTTCTCATCTTTATCTTCTGTCAACTACATACTCTTGAGAGCAGAGACTCATTGACTGTGACACTGCAGTATCTTGTCCTTAAATGTCCAATGTTTAGTGCACTTTTACTGAGGAAGTGAAATACTTCCTGTAATTTATTACTAGTTTCTTTAATTTCTTTAGCAAGGTGACCTCATAATTTCTTGTCCATATACTCTATCTAAAATCCTATTTTGAATGTGATAGATGTTAAAATATATCATGGGGGCAGGAGAAGAGTGTCCAAGCAGATACTGTGGCCCTTCCTCCTCAGAGGCTCCTAAGGGACTATTGGCCATGAGGACAAGGGGAGCCAAAACGGCAGGCAGGATTCAGATGGCTATGAACATGATGGAAGAACTTCCAGAGACCTCTGCAGCAAGACAAGCCTACTTTATTGTCCCAGGGATATAGTATGTAATGGCTTTTTCAGGAGTACGGGTGGAAAGGTGTACTTGGTCATAGCATCAAGTGGGAAGGAAGGGATGGCTGGTTAGAGTGTAGCTCCCAATTATCACATTGGTGTGAAGCCAGAGCAGGACATGTGTACTGAGTTATGCAGCCTTGCAGAGAGCTCTGTGTAAGGTCACTTTTCAGACATGGCCAGCCACCTGTGTTCAGGGACACTTGCCAAACAAAGCTAGACAGAGACAGGTAGTTACTGCTAAGAAAAGGAGTCCTCCATTTTGTGCTGAGCTCAGAAAGCCACCTGGTCATGGGGGACTACAACTTTAATAGCAGGGTTCGCCAACAAGGTACTGAGTTTAACTTTTTTAAAAAATGGTGGAGGCTTAGTTTTGTATTTGGGATTTCATTTTGTTTGTATTTTGGGTATCCTTTTGACATAGGGTCATTTTATATAGCTTATTTTGGTTTTCCTTAAAAGGTTTTGTTACTGTTTCTTTGGCTTTCTTTTATTTCTAGAGTATTTTTATGTTTGTGTGTGCATTTGTTTCTGTCTGTCTGTCTTCCTAAACATATGCAACTTGTAAGGATACCCACAGAGGCCAGAAAGGAGTCACAGGCAGTTGAGTCCCTCTCCCTCCTTCCACCACACAGGTGAGGGGAACAGACTTCAGATCTTTCCTCCTCCTACCACACAGGGCTGGGAACAGATTTCAGATCTTCTACAAGAGCAGGAAGCTCTCTCAACTCTGAGGCATCTCCTTTGGCCCCAGTACGAGTTTTGGTGTCTTGGTTGGTTTATTTTTAGAAGAGGTTCCAGTCCTTCCGGTCTCTCTGGGCTGGTGTCCTGAGAGGACCTGGGGTGCAAGCTCTGCAGCCAGTCCCACAACACCCAGAGGAAGCTCCACTCCCAGGCACTCTGACACTCTCAGGATGAGAGGTGAGGAGGACCCAACATCTGTCCCAACATCGAGAGTAACTGGGACCTGCCAGACCAGGCACACAGGAACTCCACCAGCAGAGTGGCTTGGGTTCCTACAGGTCTCTCTGGGCTGGTGTCCTGAGCAGACCTTGGGCCCAGGCTCCACAGCCAGTGTGACAACACCCAGAGGAAGCTGCTGCACTCCTAGGTGCTCTAACAAGTCACAGGATCCCAGAATCACAGGGTCACAGAGACTGCCTGACTCTGGGGAGTTCTGATACAACCAGGATTACAGGACTAACTCCAGTCAGAATTAGCAAGGGCAAGGTAGCACTAGAGATAACCAGATGGCGGGGGGGGG
>JADRCD010205226.1:0-10935 GCA_019843815.1 Montemys delectorum | reverse complement strand
TTGCTGTAGATGAGCATCTATATAAAACTGTTAAATTTATTGTTGTTGTATATCAAACAACTTTTATAATACTTATTTTTATTGTGATAATATTTTATAAATTTTAAGGAATATGACAAAAAAGATATTGTAGGTATTGAAGGGGGTTGTCTGGGAGGAGTGGGGTACAAAAGGGAAACAAGAATGTGATTTAATTCTATTTACTTAAAATATGTTTTTAAATGTTAACAAATTCAGATAAATTGAAATCATGTAAATTTTCTCATCATAATGCAATAATTTTTTTTTAAAAAAAAGAAAAAAAAGAAAAAAAAAACAGAAAAAAGAAAGAAAGAAAGGGAGACATTAGAACCCATGAGATATGAAAGTAGACTAAGGAATACTAGTGGATGAAAGGTTTAGGGAGGGGGGATAGCAAGATAAAGGAAATGTTGAGATGATGGGGAGTTTGTCCCTATCAAACTAAGAATGTAGGAGTAAACTATATGAAATATCACAAATGTTATAAGCTAATTCTAAACATGTTTTTGGTTTTGGTTTTTTTTACAAGTAGCCTGAATTAAAGTACCCTGAGTAAGTAGTCACCACTGCTCCAAGAAGTCACAGGCTTTCAAAATGAAATCCAAGTCCTAAGTGAGAGGTACTTCCCAAGAGTTTAGTGAAAGGGGACCTATTGTGTGAGGGTTGATCTTGTACTGCTTGTATTCAAATGTAAAATTCTGTTCCCCAAGGTCTGGTTGCTCTTAGACAAGTGGGCCCACTTATACACCAGCCTTTTCTGTGTAAGCCTTGTTCCCCAAATTAAAACTATTTAGTAAATAAAATTGGCTACAGACAACCACTGTGGAGAATAGAAAGAATTTGAGATAAAGTTACTATGTTGGGGTCAGAGGTAGGGGCCACCAGCAGAAGGAGAGAGGACACAGAGAGATGAGGGAGGGAGGTATGGAAGGAGGGAAGGAGAGAGGGAAGAAGACAGAGACAGAGACAGAAATGGAGATAGAGACAGAGATCTCCATTAGTCATGACGAAGCAACAGAATTGCCAAAGTGAACTGCTTCCCCAGGACAACGGACTACTGGAGCAGAAATAACCCATAGAATTTCACACAGCAAGTATTTAGGGAGCACAGTTGGGGTAGAAGCCAGACTAACATTAGAGATTTAGATTAGGGGTAATCTAGTAATTTTGCAGAGGCTAATAAATATCATAGTTTGAATCTCATTCACCTGATGATAGAAGGGCATGCATTTAATAAATTATATTTTACACTATAAAGTCTCCAAAATCATTATAGGTAATCACATTGCTTTCTGGTGCCAAAGATATCTTACAATTCAGATATAGGACACAGAAAAATAAAGATGGAATTTCCTGGAATCTCTCTCCCTGGTGTTAGAATTTAGAGATTTAAAGGCTCTATTAAGGTTTACCTGGAAGAAATTTCATCAGTGATCTCACACAATTGTAGATCCTGCATGTTACAGTACTGGCCTGCCTGTCAAGACATGGCCATTTGTGTAATAGTGCTATAAATTGTCCATACTGGATTTGAAAGGAAATCCTGCTGGGCACTTTACAACTGGTCAAAAGCCTATGGCTAGAGATATTACAGGGCCTACTAGGAATTCAGTTACTGGTGGTGTACCAAATGAACATGAATGTTTACTGCCATCTAAAAGTTTGTGTTTAAAGAAGCAACTTTAAAAACAATGGGTGATAGACAACGCACAGACCCATGACTGATCACTGTGCCAAGAATTAATGACTGTAGTGCTAAGTACTAATGGAACATGTGTGTCACTATTTCTGTGGCCCAAGGGACATTGCAGTAGATGTTGAGGGAGGACTCTAGGAGCTAACAGATAGGAAGGAATGTGCTGGGGTTTGGTCAGCTGACAATGACATAATCACTTCAATCAAATGCACTATGGTTGCCTCCAAGAAACATGGAAAAGAGAAAATCAAAAACATCAGGTTAGGAGACTGATAAGATACAAAGAGTGGGTTGGTGGTAGGAGGAGAGGCATGACCGAGGGAAATGGGGTGAATATGACCACAGTAGATTATGTGTGTGTGATACTGTCAAAATGGAAAAAATAAAATATAAACCACAACTTTACATGCATTATATTTATGTTTTCTAAAATTATAAATTACAAGTAATAGAAATTATAAGGCCTTAATATCAAGTGACTTAGTGAATGTGTAAATGTTCATAAGTATAAATATAATTCTAAGTCTTAGATAATTCATATATAAACATTGGCTACATATTTTTAGAAACAAATGTATAGGTAAAGTGATGAAACATATCCCTTTTGGGATAAAACAGCGATACCTTTCTCTAATTCATGAAGTGCTTACTATTTACAATGTAGAAACATAATTGAAAAGAAAGCTTCCAAAAATATCATGTATAAAACATGGTTTATGAGATATAAGAGCTGCTGACAGAGAGAGGAGATCTCTGATACCTGCCACTCTGGAATGGAGCTTTCAAGTCCAAACAAGGAAATCGCTGATACCTGACACTCTTGGCTGGCGCTTCCAGGACTGCCATGCACACTCTCTACTCCAGTTACATCCTTAATATCAGGGGTAAAAGCCTGATTAAGGGTAAGAGGCATTAAGGGTCCAAAAGGAGTTCTAGGCCTCCTGGATATTCAGACAGCCTCTGGTGTCTCCTAACTCAGATGTGTTCCAGATTAGTCTTTCCAATCATCAACATGCCCTCTTATTTAGGCATAAAGGTATCCCAAGAATGGCTAAGATTGGGCATTGTTTCCTGACCAGCACAAGGTTCCAATATATCCTAATTTAATTCCAAGCTGTCCTTAGCTTGGAATTTCTCTCAAGGAATCTGCCTTATCAGATTGAATGTCCTCAGAGTTAGCAACAGAGTTCAGGCACCATGGCTTACTATTAACATAGTTAGAATTCTCAGGGCAGTCCCACAGAAGAAAGAACTGTTTTACATACCAGAGAATGAAGGGCTTCCCTCACACGTTAGAATTAGCAGGAAATGCCAGATCTGCTTGCCTCCAGCAGAACCAGGGAATTAGCATAGGAATACCAAATTAGACCCAGCAGGAAGGGCACCATTGCTCTTCTGCCTGCTTCAGACCTGGCTACCAGACCCTACCGACCTTGAGGCAGTGGTCACTTGCCTACGTGACTCCAGTGCTCTCTGATCCTATTGACCTTGCTGTAACACCCACCTGCCTACCTGACTCTTGTCATCTGCCTTGCTTGCTGTATGCTATTTAAGCCTAAATTTCACCTTGTACAAATACCTTCAGATTTACCACACCCTTGTGTTGAGTCTGTTTGTCATCCGCCGATTTATTGCCCACCTGACCAGAACTCTCATGCCTCAGAAATTGGGGTCCCCCATAAGGAACCAGGTCTTCGGCACAGGACTCTCTCCCTCTGATACCATCTGCTCCCACTTTTTTAGTGACATTCATTGTTGTCACATTCTGGATCTTTGTCATTTCAGAAGTTTCTAAGAGTAAATATCCTGTACTCCTATCTGGTATGTATATCTCATCTATCACTCCACTATTATTAAACAATGAAAAGTAATAAGGCCATAGTAAATTTTAAAACTATACTTCTCTGCCTAGATGTGTCATGTCAGTGTCAACAACAAATCTAAGATTTAGGAAAGTAAGACTTATTTGAAGATGAAGATTTTATGGAGAATTGCAAACATTTTTACATAGACTATATATGGGAATACATAAATTCATTTCATTTACTTAGTATATCACTAAGATTGTGCCATTTTATACTAATGGACAGTATTAATAAATGTGTAAATATAAATAATTTGTCCATTCACAATGCAAGTTTCCAAAATGTGAAATGACACAAATTCCAAAAAAAATGTCATGCTGCAAGTGAAAAATTCCATGAATCTGATTATTCATCCACAAATGCTATAAAATTATGATATGGAACCACCTTCTATGTTTATGATTAACATATATATGAACTACAATTGGATTCTGTGTTTAGATGTATATCTTGTCCATAATTACATATGTGGAAACATTCCAAACCTCAGAAAATTCCCAAAACTCTTCCAGTCCCAACCATTTCAAGTAAGGGATATACAACTCATACCCTAATAATTTTCTGTTCACAGGATTCAAAATAAATACTTTTATACACCCTATTATTACTATTACAATATTCTCAGTCTCCACTTTAAAAGAATATATGTAATGAATTGCAGCCGGAAGACATGGGTAACTAGGTTGGGCTTAATTTCAATCATGGTAATTTTTATGATGCCGTGGCCAATTGATTAGTTGGGCATGGTGGCACATTTTTGTAATCCATACATTTCAAAGGTGGAGGATGGAGAACCAGAAGTTTGACTCCAACTTCAGTCCCAGGAGAGCACTGTATTCCATGTTCTCACTGTTTCCTCAGGGAAACCAGGCCTTGTACTGAAGGCTTTGTTTAAATTGCCCTGTTGTATTAGTCAGGGTTTCTATTTTTGCACAAACGTCATGACCAAGAAGCAAGTTGTGGAGGAAAGGGTGTATTGAGCTTATACTTCCACATTGCTGTTGATTACCAGAGGAAGTCAGGACTGGAACTCCAGCAGGTCAGAAAGCAGGAGTTGATGCAGAGGCCATGGAGAAATGTTTCTTACTGGCTTGCTTCTCCTGGCTTGTTCAGCCTGCTCTCTTATAGAACTTAAGACTTCCAGTCCAGGAATGGCACCACCCACAAGGGGCCCTACCCCCTTGATCACTAATTGAGAAAATGCCACGCAGCTGGGTCTCATGGAGGCACTTCCCCAACTGAAGCTCTCTTCTCTGTGATATCTCCAGCCTGTGTCAAGTTGACGCACAAAACCAGCCAGTACACCTGTTCTCTGGGCAGTCTTTGCTCATTTGTCTAAAAGCTGGATTTAATCTCTAGAACATACTGTACCTCCCTTCCAGGTTTTATTCTCCAATAACCAATTCTTATAACTATTTTAACTACACAATTTCTTTTACTTCTAATGTGACTGTGTGGAGAAGAGAAACATTATTTTAAGTTTCTATGATTTACAAAGCCCAACATTCATAAGAATTTTGCTGACTGGAAAAAATGGAATAGAAAACACGCTTGTAATGTTCAGCAGTACTTTCTGCACATATTATGAAGCCAAGTCTGGCTTATAAAGTATTATGAACATTAATCCTCCAAGTAATTCTCCACATTAAAAGGTTTCTTAAAACTCCTTTGTTGCTCTCACAAATTATTGGTAGATAAAGTTAGAAACCTAGCTAGAGATAAATAACAAAGACAGCTTATCTGTCAAGCAATATCTGAGGGCCAGCTCGGAATGTTTTCTATCAGCTAACTATTCTCACACTGCCCTTGCTCCTCTGGAGTTCTCCCCCCTCTGGTCCTCAGTTTCTTTCCCATTAGAATCCAGTACACTTGAACTGAACACCTTCTCCAATGTACCCACTGAGCAGTTAACACATACAGCAAATCCAGTTCGATATAACAGTTTTAAAACTAACAGCGGTGAGTGTTTCCTAGGATGCGACAGTTTGAATTCTCAGCACTTTTTTTTTTTTTATTTTTATTTTGCAATTAATACAAAGCAGCAAGCACTGGCTTTCCCTTACTTCCTCACTAGATTCCAACCCGTCATCACCTAAATTTTCCATATAGGGGCTTTTATTGTTCGAACTTCTGAAATATACTTTACATTTTAATTATTCTCTTTGCTTAAATTTATTTTTAACTTACACAAAACATATATTTGTGGGGTACCTGTGATGCCTTAGTATGTACTGTTCTGACTTAAGCACGTAATTGCATCTAGCACCTCAAGTACTTCTCACTTCTGTATGGCAAAAACACTCAAGATCCTCACCCTGATTTCTGAATTATACAGTGTATGCTCACTATAAATAATTGCTCCAGGCAACATCCTGCAGAACGCGTATTTAGCTTGATCATAGCATTCACTGATCACCCTTTCTCCACACCTCATCCATATTTAATCCCCACTCACTGATAACTACCATTCAGCTCTCTACTTCTGTGAGATTAGGATTTTTATACTCTTCCTATAAATGAGGTTTGGGTAATATTTCCATTCTGTGCCTGGTTTACTTGACATCATGGTCAAATAGCACAGTTTCACTCTTCAGGATTAAATAGCACTCCTGGATTATGTAGGCCATGTTCCTTATTCTCAGTGATAGCTAGACATTTGCATTGTTTTCCCTGTAATGCAATTAGAAACAGTGCTTTCAAGTTAAGCTTTCTATCGCTGTGATTAAACACCAAGACCATGGTATTTTATTACACTATGTAATTTAGGGAGGAAATTATGGAGGAAAGGATTTACTTCTGCTTACAGTTCCACAGCACAGTTTATCACTGAGGAAAGTCAGGCAGGAACTCAATGGAACAGGAACGTGGAGGAAAGAGCTGATGCAGAGGCCAAGCCTCCTTGTTTACTTGCTTTCATGCTCTACTCAGTTTGCTTTCTCATAGCATCCAGAACCACTAATCCAGTGGTGGCACCACTTTGACTGAGCTAGACTCTTCTACATCAATCATCAACCAAGAAAATACAGCAAAGTTTTAACTATGGGCCAATCTGGTGGGGAAATTTTCTCACTACCAAAGGTTTCCTCCACTGAAATGATTCTAGTTGTGTCAGCTTGACATATCTAGCTAGCATGGCACTTAAACTAACATGGAAGGATAAATGTATCTGCTATGTATTGATTGTAATTTCTCTGACTACATACATACAGTAATAGAAATGCTAGACATGATGGCTCTCATTTCAATTGTGTGAACAACTTTCATACTGTTTTCTATAGTGCTCTTTTGATTCTGTTCCTATCAATAATGGATGTGGGTGTTACCAATGACAGGTACTCAGATGAAATTTGAGTCTGCTGAAGAACATCAAGTACTCTTAACCAGTCAGCCATTATCTCTGTCCTGTTAGTTCAAAGTTTTGATTATTTCCAAACTTGAAAAATCCATAGATTTTTGTGGTTTTGTTTTGTTTCGACTGTTTGTTTTGTTTTGTTCCTAACAGGGCCTTCCTATGTAGCCTTGCCTGGCCTGAGGCTCTCAAGATTGATCAGGCTAGACTAAAACTCATAGATGTCTACATGCCTTGGCCTCCTGAATGCTCTCACTTCTTGTGATTAAAGTACGTTCTATCATACCAGGCTAGAAGGTGTTTTTGATCACTTCTATTTATAAAGTAGTTTTTAGAATTTTCTATAGATTATTTCATTTTTACCTCCCTTTTGTTCTGACACTATGAAGGTAAAATTCTCATTAAAGTTTCAGTTTCAGATATCACCAGTCATTTTTGTAATATGAAATCAACACATAATTTCCTTCATTTTCCTTTTCTGCTCTCTGTCCTATTTTGCAAAACAAAATATTCTTATTTTTATGATAATCAAGTTTAGGGCCAAATATTGTCAGGTTCATCATGTAACGTTGATAGGTATAGAAAAATGAAATGGAATCTTCTTTGCTATGTTGCTTCATGCCTAAATTCATTCTAAGATAGCAGCTTTCCTCCATTCTAATGATGTTTTTCAATTTTTACACTAAAATGAGAACATGGTATTGAAAAAGAGTAATTATTTTATAATCTAGAGGTTGATTAATAAAAGGATGAATGCATTACATTAAACATATTTGCAGAGGATAAAAAAGTACTTTCTTTTAAAATAACATTCACAGCTGACTTATTCATTACATGATTAGAGGGCCGTGCACAGTTTCTTTCTGAAGCCATTAGACATTTAAATAACACAATTGAATGAAATCATTTAATTATCAAAGGGAAAACTTCAATTTTCTTAAGTTGCATCTAGAGCACTTGCTGTAAAAATATAAATCTCTACTTAAACTTTTAAATATTGTGAAAGAGATAAGCACTGTTTATGTTCAGTACAATATACTTCATGTAAATTGCTTTGGTTGCTTTACATTATAGATAATGTTAATGATTAAGACTTTGCTAAGAAGAGTTAAAAACCAGCTCAAGGTGGTAGATTAATATAAATGTGCATAATAACAGAGTTAAAATAATAAGCATTATCAATCAAGAAGATTTTCTTTTGAATTGGAGGTTTAGTATGTGCAGATTGTGTGCTTCTCTCTCTGTCTCTCTGTCTCTGTCTCTGTCTCTCTGTCTCTGTCTCTCTCTCTCTCTCTCTCTCTCTCTCTCTCTCTCTCTCTCTCTGTGTGTGTGTGTGTACATATGTGTCTGTGTGATAAACCAAGACATTATTTTAGTTTCAATTTAAAAATAAGAATATGCTCCCATGAACGCATCTATGAATCAATGCTATTAAAACAACTTAAAAAACTTGGGGAACAATGAAGAAGAGGAGTCAGAAAACATTTAAGTGCCAGAGAATCATGGGGTTTTTCTTGGCGATTTTGTCTCCTAGTATCATTGAAAGTTTTACGCATAAAGTTTCACCAATGTAATTGCCTAAACATGAACTGAACAAGGACAACCACAAAAGACATACAAAGGTGGATAGGTAAAAATCTGAAAAGCCTCAGTCCTACACAGAGAATTGCAGACATCTAAGAATGCTTAGAGTAGGCAAGAGTCTTCTTCAGAAAAAAGCATTCCAGTGATTTATCCAGTACCAGATGGCCAGCTCTGAAAACATACATAGAGGCTGAGTAGGATGTGTGTGTGTGTGTGTGTGTGTATGTATGTGTGTGTGAGTGTGTGTGTGTGTGTGTGTGTGAGTGTGTGTAACAATTAATAAAAATGAGGCGGGAAATTTTAAAGAGAACACAGAGAGGCATATGGAAGAATTTGGAGGGAAGAAAGGAAGGGGAGACATGCTATATTATAATCTCAAAAATAAAATAAATAAACTTAGAAAGTAAGAAATCAGATTAAAAAGGCATTGGAGAAAGAACAATTCTCTGCTTATTAGAGTACATATTAGACAGTCCAGCCATTATGGACAAAAGTGGAAGTATTTCTCAAAAAGCTAGAAAAAGCAATGCCATATGATCCAGTAACTAGACTTCTGAGTATATATCTTGGAAAATGAATTCAGTACAGGGAAAAGACATCTGAACAATAGGTTTATTATAATAATGACATCAATCTCTACTAACCTGCTGATGGATGAATGGATAAGGGAAAGATTAAGTGAAGCCAATGGATTGGCTGGATGGTCAGGGACCTGGAAAGATCACGATTGGAAAAGTGGTGAGAAAGACATCTGGGGAAGAAGTATGTGGATAGATCTCTCCAAATGGGCAGAGGATGTGAAGATATTTGTGTCCCATGTAAATGCTCACCAAAAGGTGACTTCGTCTGAGAAGGAGTTCAATAATCAAGTGGATAAGATGACCCGTTCGGTGGACAGCCAGCCTCTTTCCCCAGCCATCCCTGTCATTGCTTAATAGTAGAGTACTATTCTGTTATTAACTGAAGTTCTTTCATTTGTACAAATATGAATATAACTGGAGGACAGTATGCAAAATTAGTTATGTACTAAAAACTAGTACCACATATGTCTGGAATTTCATATATATAGGACTGTATCAAGTCCCAAAGAAGCAAAGACTAGACAATTGCTCCCCACATTACAGAGAGTGAAGGAGAGAAAAGGATGGAGATATAAAGATTAGTGGATAGACAGTTGTGGCTGGATAGCAGAAATCACTGCTGATGTTCTATATGACAGCAGGAGACTTTGTTTAATAATTTATTTTTAGATATTAAATTGAGAGTTTTGTTTGTTAAACACACATGCATATACACACACATATACATACATTTGAAGAAATGCATACACACATGCATACAAACCCATACACTGATACACACACACACACACACACACACACACATGCATACACACATGCACACACAAAATGACATATCTGAAGTGATAGACAGACCAATGATGACTGATTGTTATATATTCCACTCATCAATTCTGATATTGCACTGTAATGTCAGTAATATGGTAATTATTATATGTCAATTAAATGTGTTATTTATGGTACAGAAAATAATGGAAAGAAATTGTGCAAATAAACATTTGTTTAAGTCTTATTTCCAGTTTTCTTGCTCTTATTCTCAAATAAACTAACATTCCCGCTATCTCTCTACAGCTATCTGTTTGCATCCACTGCAGGCTTACGTTAGTTCATCACCTCTATGTTTGCAGGAAGGTGGTTCTACAGAATCACCAAAGGAAATACTCAGATTTAGGACTGAACTCTAAGGTTTATTAGCTCTGTATATTTAGTCCCATGGCTTGAATGCAAACTGTGTAAATTTTCTTAATTGTAAAATTGGAAACAAGCACCAATTTCTCAATTGATTATAAGACTTAAAGTAGCAAGTATGCAATATAAGGAAAGTGGAGCTCTGATTATTGCCGGTGCAGCCCCTGTGTGGAGACCGTGTATTCTCTGGTCTCATCCTTTTCCACACCTGTCTCTGTGATTCTGATTTGCACCCACTCTGTGTGTAACTGCGATTTGCTGTCACCTTCCCTCGCACACTGCTTAGCCTGGTCCTCTTTAAAACACCATGTTACCATCTCACCAACCGCTTTCCTCTGGGATTCCCCATCATCCCAGCTTCCCGCTCACAGATGATTAGGCAACAGGTGTGTTATTTACTTCTACAGTGTTCTTATAAAAATGTTTAGATCGTGTATGTCTTGTTATAGCTAATTAGGAGATCCAGAGATTTAAATTTATGAATCAGGAGAAGGATCTTACCTATTTTGCTCTAAGAATTTTACTCAAATTTGTTGAATAATTGTTAAAAATATTTCTTAGTGTAGGTTAATGGACATAAGAAATGAGTCATAAAATCAAGCAATTGGCTGTGCCCCATTACCTCTTATTCTATTATGCATTTTGCAGCTT
>JADRCD010205225.1:0-25969 GCA_019843815.1 Montemys delectorum | reverse complement strand
GCCTGGCTTTGTTTTTGTTTTTGTTTTTTGTTTTTAAATTAGTCTTAGTGTGTGTGTATGTAGTGTGCACAAGCTGTTTCTGCTGCTGTGCTTCATACTCCATACCAGATGGCTCACACCTTGGTCTTTGGTTCTGAGGTCAAATTTGGGTTATCAGACTTGTGCCCTAAGCACTTTCATAAGCACTTGCCAGCCCTAAACTTTATTTATCAGAGAGAGAGGGAAGGAGGGAGGGAGGGAGAGAAAAGAGAGAGTGAGTGAGAGAGACAGAGAGGTAAGGAGGGCAGGAGGGAAGGAGGGAGAGAGACATGGGTGAAGGTCAGAGGATAATTTTGTAGTCTGCTCCAGTGGCTTGCTGGACAGTGTTCAGATTTTACCTGCTGAGCCACCTCTCCAGCCCCTGTGTGCAACAGTGTACTGAAGTCTCTTCATGTCAGAACCTGCTCTCCTTTCTCTTCCTTACCTGTTGGTGTGCAGCTTGAGCTGAGAATTCATAGGCATCAGAATCTGCTCAGGTTGGCAGTCTGCATAGAAAAGTTGAAGTTTTTCAAATACCTAATGGGAGAAAATAATTTTTCCCTTATTTCAGGAAAGGACAAGTTATGATATCTATTTATGTATGGTGGGTCTCTGGGCAATCCAGTGGGGATTGCGTGTCGTGTGGAGGTCAGAGCACAACTCCAACCCTATTGAAGCAGGATTCCTCTTACTGCTGCCGTGCCACTCCAGGTGCTGGCCCAGAGCTTCTGAGGGATTCTGTCTTAGCCTCTCACCGCTTGTAGGGTCCTAGGATTACAGATGTGCACCACTGTATCTGCCTTTTTCCTTGTGGGTTTAAGGAATCAAACTCAGGCTATCAGGCTTTGGAAGCAAGCACTCAGTTTTTCTTCTAGAATGTAGTAAATAATGTGTGTGAGAGCTCAGTTAGAGCTATAGGCCAGAGCTGTGCCTAGCAACACATACTTCCTCATTTATAGAAACAAGATTTAGGTGGGTGCTTACCAGGATCTGAATCTCATCAGACAGCTCCAGCAGATCCCCCTCAAACTGCCCAAAGGAGCAGTTCTTACTGCGGACGGTGACCTTGATCGTGGTCCTGCCAGCTGCTTTTGTGTGGACAACCATGGCAAAGTTGTTCTCAGCTGGAAGCTGTAGAAATACCTAGACAGTAAAGGGATGGGGTGAGAAAGCATCCACTGTGGCTGGGCTGGAAGCTCTGTGCTTGTTTCTCATATAGGGAGACCTGGGCTCCATCCCAAGCACACCAAGAGGAGCGCTCAGCAGGCCTGTAGGAATGTGCTTAAGGGGCAGAGGTAGGAGGATCAAGAGTTCAAGGTAAGCTGGGCGGTGGTGGCATATGACTTTAATCCCAGCACTTGGGAGGCAGAGGCAGGTGGATTTCTTAGTTTGAGGCCAGCCTGGTCTACAGAGTGAGTTCCAGGACAGCCAGGAGTACACAGAGAAACCCTGTCTCAAAAAAAACTACACACACACACACACACACACACACACACACACAAAAGAGTTCAAGGTAGCCAGTTGTGGTGGCACAGGCTTTTGATTAAGGCTCAGAGGTAGTCAAAGGTGGATTTCTGGGGGTTCCAGGACAGTCAGAACTACACAGTAGTCTCAAAAAAAAAAAATGTCCAAGGTCATTTCCAGATACGTCCTGAGTTTCAAGCTGGACTTGTATGGTGCAGCATGCCTGTTATTCCCTCTCTCCCTGGCCTCCCTCTCTGCCTTCCTCTCCCCTTTCGTAATTCCCTCCTCCCCTTTCCTCCTTCTCCTCTTCTTCTCCCTCTCATTTTTGAAATAGGATCTTTCTCTTTTTTTTCTTAGTTATTCTCATTAAAAAATAAGACAAAACTTTTTTGTTTTTGAGATTTTAAAAACTATTATGTGAATGGGTTTTTAAAAATATTTATTTTTATGTATATAGATTTTTTTTAAAAAAGACGTATTTATTTCATGTATGTGAGTACATTGTTGCTATTTTCAGACACACCAGAAGAGGGCATCGGATCCCATTACAGATGGTTGAGCGACCATGTGGTTGCTGGGAATCAAACTCAGGACCTCTGGAAGAGCAGTCACTGCTCTTTTTTTTTTTTTTTTTTTTTTTTTTTTTTTTTGGTTTTTCAAGACAGGGTTTCTCTGTGTATCCCTGGCTGTCCTGGAACTCACTCTGTAGACCAGGCTGGCCTCAAACTCAGAAATCCACCTGCCTCTTAGTCACTGCTCTTAACTGCTGAGCTATCTCCCCAGACCCGTTATTTTCATTTTTATTCTATGTGTATGGGTGTTTTGCCAGTGTGAATATCTGTGCACTGTGTGTGTATGTGTGCAGTGCCCATGTAGACCAGAAGAATGTGTTTGTACTGGCTGGTTTTGTGTGCCAACTTGACCCAGGATGGAGTTATCACAGAGAAGGGAGCTTCAGTTGGGGAAGTGTCTCCATGAAATCCAGCTGTGGAGCATTTTCTCAATTAGTGATCAAGGGGGTAGAGCCCCTTGTGGGTGGTGCCATCCCTGGGCTGAAAGTCTTGGTTCTATAAGAGAGCAGGCTGAGCAAGCCAGGAGAAGCAAGCCAGTAAGGAACATCCCTCCATGGCCTCTGCATCAGCTCCTGCTTCCTGACCTGCTTGAGTTCCAGTCCTGACTTCCTTTGGTGATAAATAGCAATGTGGAAGTAAGCTGAATAAACCCTTTCCTCCCCAACTTGCTTCTTGGTCATGATGTTTGTGCAGGAATAGAAACTCTGACTAAGACAATGTTGGATCCTCTGGGACTGGAGTTAGATGATTGTGAGCTGCCATGTGGGTGCTAGGAATCAAACTTGGGTCCTCTGGAAGAGCCATCTCTCTAGTCCATTGACACAAAATCTCATATACCCCAGACCAGCCTTGATCTTGCTATGTATTTCATGATGACCTTGAACTCCTGATCCTCCTGTCTCCACCTCTCTAGGGCCAGGATTACAGGGATATAGCACCACACTGGGTTTTTCTTCTCCTTCCTTTTCTTTTTCCTTTCCTTTCCTTTCCTTTCCTTTCCTTTCCTTTCCTTTTGTTTCCTTTCCTTTCCTTTCCTTTTCTTTTTTCCAGAAAGAGTCTCACTATGTTGTCCAATCTAGCCTCATTTTCTTTTTTTTTTGTTTTTTGTTTTTAAAGATTTGTTTTATTTATTTTATGTGTATGAGTACACTGTAGCTGTACAGACGACCGTGAGCCATCATGTGTGTGGCTGCTGTTGAACTCAGGACCTCTGCCTTCCCTGCTCTCTCTGACGTAATTTACTGTGGCTGTCTTCAGACACACCAGAAGAGGGTGTCCGATCTCATTACGGGTGGTTGTGAGCCACCATGTGGTTGCTGGGATCCAAACTCAGGACCTTCGGAAGAGCAGTCAGTGCTCTTACCCACTGAGCCATCTCTCCAGCCCCTTGTTGTTGTTTTTTTAACTTTTATTGCATTATGAGAAAAGTTACATGATTTCAATTTATCTGAATTTGTTAACAAAATTTTTATTTATTTGTTTGTTTGTTTATTTAATGTATGTGAGTTCACTGTCTCTGTCTTCAGACACACCAGAAGAAGGCATCGGATCCCTATTACAGATGGTTGTGAGCCTCCATGTGGTTACTGGGAATTGAACTCAGGATCTCTGGAAGGGCAGTCAGAGCTCTTAAGCACTGAGCCTACTAGCCTCATTTTCAATCCTCTTGACTTGGTCTCCTAAATTCTAGGATTCCAAGTGTATTGTACCAGGGCTGGAGAAGTGGCTCACAGTTAAGAGCACTGGTACTCTTCCAGAGGACATGGGTTCCAGCATCCACATGGCAGCTCAAACTTGTCTGTAACTCCAGATTCAGAACTTCTGACACTCTCACAAACATGTATGTATGTGCAGGCAAAAGACCAAGCCACATAATAGTAAAAGTAAGTGGATTTTATATTAAAAAATATCCCTTCCCCCGACCCCCCCCCCCGACATCCCCCCCTGACACCCCCTCATATATTCTACCACAACTCATTTAAGGACTTGTTTTCTTCCCTCATTTCCCTCCTAGTCCCATCACCACGGGCAGCCTAAGGCAAGCCTCTGTGCTGGTCAGCTAAGACTGGGAAGACTCCCAGCGTCCTTCTGTGTGATCCAAGTCATTCACAGATGAGGTGCAAGTGGCTTCTAGAGATGGGCTCACACAGTCGGGGATGAAGTGGGAGACAAGAAAGATGGCACTCTGGAGGTCGGTCGGGTGGCTCTCCTTTGTCTTTTTTCAGGCTTCAGTGTGAGGTGTGATGGGATGGGCATGAAAACCATTTTCAAAACTTAAAAGTCTTTTTCTTTCTGTTAATTAATTTTGAGATAAGGTATAGCTCTGGCTAGCCTGAGATTTGCTATGTAGACCAGGCTAGACTAGAACTCAGAGACCTGCCTCGGCCTCCCAAAGTGCTAGGATCAAAGGTGTGCACCACTATGCTCAGTTCAAAGACGGTCTTTTTAAGACTCAAACACTCAGGGCCTCACACTTGCACTTTATGCACATTCCCGAGCTACGGAAAGCACCAAGGTCCTCGATGGCTAAACTGAAGTAATCAGGCCAAGAAATGTCATCAGCAATCAGACGAGCCTGTGGGAACTTAAATTCCCACACGTGAATCCTCATAAGTCTACAAAAGAGAGGCTGATACTTACATCATTCCAGGTTGAATTTTAAGTTCCTGGACAAAAATAAATTTCAGAAACAGGACACTATGTGACTATTTTTTGTCTTTCACTTGAATTACAAATAAACTATATTTTCCTGCTACTGTTTAATTATTTTTTAAATGATCAGCTTTTGCATTAATGAAATTATGTCAGCTTAAGCATAAATAATAAACAATTCATAATGTTGGGCAACAAAAAGATCCTTAAGGTGAAACACACATGATACTGTGTGCTCATGATCCCAGCACTCAGAAGGCAGAGGCAGGAGGATCACTGTAAGTTCAAGGCCAACCTAGTGCACACAATGAGTTCCAGGATAGCCAGTAATGACTCCAAGTCACTCCCTTCCCCCCCCCCCCCCCAAATTTGTGGAAGGTAAAGGGCTGAAGAGCAGCAGTTAGGAGCGCTTGCTTTAGCAGAGGACCCCAGCTCACTGCTGCCTGGGATGCTAGCTCCAGGGGAACCTGATGGTTCTTGCCTCCAAGGACTCCTGTACTCATGTATACCCTTGTTAATTAAAAACTAAAAATAAATCCTCAAACTCTCATGGCAATATATAAACAGGTAAATTCATACCTCTGAATGCCTGGGTACCAGATCCAGCACATCCCTTTTGCTCATGGACCAGTGGAATGTGAGCATGGGATTGGCATTGCTGAAGGAGAAAGGACTCTGGGTACTAGTCACCCCCATGACGTAAACTGGCATCTGAAAAGAAAGTGTGGTGTTGAACTGTACACCCTGCCTACCTAGCTTTATCCAAACAGTGAGCCCAGGGCACAGCTCTATACCAACCCCAGAGTTGGGCATAATGCCATATACCTGGAATCCCAGGATTTTGGAGGCTGAGGCATGAGGGTTGTCTTGGGTTTCAGGCTAGCAAGGGCTTTATTAAGACCCTGTATCAAGGAAAGCACACATATAGGGGCTAAAAAGATGGCTTAGCCATTAAGAGCACCCAGTTTTCTTCCCAAGGAACCAGGTTCCATTCCCAGCACCCACATGGTGTCTCACAACTGTCTGTAAATAGCTGTCTGTAACTCTAGTTCTAGGGGATCCAATGACTTCTTTGGCCTCCATGGGCATCAGGCATTCATGTGGTACAAGATAGATATACATGTAGGAAGACACTTATACGCATAAAATTAAAATAAGTAAATCTTTTGTTTGTTTGTTTGTTTGGTTTTTGAGACAGGGTTTCTCTGTGTAGCCCTGGCTGTCCTGGAACTCACTCTGTAGACCAGGCTGGCCTCCAACTCAGAAATCTGCCTGCCTCTGCCTCCCAAGTGCTGGGATTAAAGGCATGTGCTGGGGCTGGTGAGATGACTCAGTGGTTAAGAGCACCCAGCAACCACATGGATGGCTCACAACCATCCAGAATGAGATCTGATGCCCTCTCCTGGTGTGTCTGAGGACAACTACAGTGTGCTTACATATAATAATAAATAAACCTTTAAAAAAAAAATCTTAAAAAAAAAATAGAGCCGGGCAGTGGTGGCACACGCCTTGAATCCTAGCACTTGGGAGGCAGAGGCAGGCAGATTTCTGAGTTCGAGGCCAGCCTGGTCTACAGAGTGAGTTCCAGGACAGCCAGGGCTACACAGAGAAACCCTGTCTCAAAAAACAAAACAAAACAAAAAAACCCCAAAAATAGAAGCAGACTTGGGGGGGGGAGGAGAGAGAAATGGAGGAGGACCCACATGCGTACTTGCTTTGTGCAACTGACCTCAGTGGCTGTGACAAGTCGGGTGGCAGCTGCAAGGATCCTAACAGCCTGGAGCTGGACAACTTCGATTTGGACTTCATCCTGCTCAACAGGTGGAGAGCAAGCTTAGGCCAGGGAGGCGTCTGTGGGCTGACAGAGATGCTTACAACTAGCTCATTATGCTATTTCTGATGTTCAACAACAACAAAAGACCCTATCATGTATGTTTGATTTTGTTCTTTTGAAAAAATTCTGTAAGGATAGGTACCACATCTTATGCCAGTGCAAGAACTCTGTGGGTTCTCCACTAAAGCCCGCATGTCTTCTATGTCAGATGAGGGGTACCAGAAGGACACTCCTGGTCTGCTGGCACCCTCATTGTCACCTGCACCCAACATCCCAAGATTCCAGAGCAGAAATGGCACAGCAAGGATACCTGGGAAAACACAATGACTTTGCCTGTGTCTTCATTCACTGTCTGGATGGTGCCGTGGACCACAGCCGTGCCGACTACTTTTCCTGTAACTTGCCCCCTCCTGTTAACAACAGCTACAGTCTGATTGCTGATAGAGAAGTGAATGATGGACTGGGGCTGAGGGCCACCTTCAGACATTATCTGGAATTTAGAAAGACCAGTGACTGCTGGAAGAACAGAAAAATTCACACCTCTTTTTTTTTTTTTCAAATGATTTATTTATTTATTTTACGTATATGAGTACCAAACACCAGAAGAGGGCATTGGGTCCCTTTACAGATGGTTGTAAACCACCATGTGGTTGCTGGGAATTGAACTCAGGACCTCTGGAAGAGCAGTCAGTGCTCTTAACTGCTGGGCCATCTCTCCAGCTCCACACCTCTTTTCTTAATATTTTTTTCCAAGTAAGTTGATCTCCTCCTTCCAGGCTAGCACACGCTGCATCATCGTAAATGTGTGTAGAAGAAATGTGTGCTGCAAATGACCCACAGGACTCCAAGAGTGTTTATGCCACATGCGTCATGGATCGGAGAACTTACCTTCCTCTTCATTAGACCCAGCTGTGCTGGGTGTGCAGGAGAGACATGTATGCATATAAAACAGAAAAGGCAGGCTGGAGAGATGGCTCAGTGGTTAAGAGTACTGACTTAAGAGGTCCTGAGTTCAATTCCCAGCAACCACATGATGGCTCACAACCATCTGAAATGGGATCTGATGCCCTTTTCTGGTGTGTCTGAAGAGGGTGACAGTGTGTATGCATACATACGAAATAAATAAATCTTTAAAAAAAAAACAGAAAAGGTAAATCATGTTTTCTACTTTAAAAGAATTTTTATGCTTTAAAGCATGTTGGAAAGATAGCTCAGTGGTTAAGAGCATTAGTCGTCCTTCCAGAGGACCAGGTTCTATTTCCAGCACCCATATGGCAGGTAGCTCACAATCATCTCGAACTCCATTTCCATGACCCGATACCTCTGCTGGCATCCTTGAGTAATGCATGTCATACACATATAGACACACAGGCAATAAAATAAAATAAACCTCAACATTAAAAAAAATCATCTATACCATTGATATAGATTGTCATAGATCACATACATCTGCAATCCTAGGTCTTGAAAGGCTGAGGCTGGAGGGTTGTCAGGAGTTCGAGGCTAGCCTGAGCTGCATAACAAGGCCCTGTCTCCAAAAACAAACCTAAGGGGCTAGAGAGATAGCTTAGTAGTAAAGAGCACTGACTGCCCTTTCAGAGGACCCGGCTTCAGTTCCTGGCACCCACGTAGCAGCTTGCAACTGTCTGTAAGTCCAGTTCCAGGGGGACTGGCACCCTCAAACATACATACATGTAGGCAAAACACCAATGCACATACAGAAGTAATAAAGAAATTATTTTTAAAAACCTAAATTTAGGGCTGGAGAGATGGCTCAGTGATTAAGAGCACTGACTGCTCTTCCAGAGGCCCTGAGTTCAATTCCCAGCAACCACATGGTCACTCACAAACATCTGTAATGGGGATCCGATGCCCTCTTCTGGTATGACAGCTACAGCATACTCATATACATCAAATAAATAAATAAATCTTTAAAAAAAAAAACTAAAATTAAACCCACAAACAAACCATAAGAAAGATCACCTGCATCATGTTAGTTGCAATCAGGGTCATTTTTTCAGGAACAAGTCTGAATGGAGGAAAGACCTGGGGGAACAAAGGGGGCAGCATCAGCCACTGTGGGCTCTGCTGTTTGTAGCTTTCCAATCAGGAAACTGCTCACTGTACACAAACAAAACCACCACACTACACACTTTGGTTTTATTTATATCAGCAAACCCATTTAATAGTGTTTAAGCAACTCACTCTGCCTACTCATTAAGATTGTATTTGCAAGGTAAAGGGACTTGCTACCAAGCCCGACAACCCAGGTTTGCTCTCTCTTACCTCCACACACTGTCTGTGGCATAAGTGCCCCTCCCACACACAAAATAAATGTAAAAAAGATAAGATTATACTTAAGGCTTCTTTCTTTTCCATAAAGTAGAGAAAACAACATGGTTCATTCTCAGGTGGATATCAGCTTACAACATGCAAAGACACGGGGGCTGGAGCGATAGTTCAGAAGAGCATTGGCTGATCTTCTGAGGACCCAGGTTCAGTTCCCAGCACCCACATGGTGACTCACAACTGTCTGTGACTCCAGTTCCGGGGGATCCAATACCCTCAGACAGACACACATGCAGCCAAAACACCAATTAAGGCTTAGGAAGTAAAAGTAAATATATCATTTAAAAATGTAAAAGTTGGGACTGGAGAAATGGCTCAGCGGTTAAGAACACTGACTCTTCTTCCAGAGGTCCTGAGTTCAATTCCCAGCAACCACATGGTGGCTCACAGCCATCTGTAATGAGATCTGACGTCCTCTTCTGGTGCATCTGAAGAGAGCTACAGTATACTCATATAAATAAAGTAAATAAATAAATCTTTAAAAAAGTGTAGAAGTCTGGCTGACAGCCATCTTTTTTGTTTGTTTGTTTTGTTTTTTCATGTTGTGGATAGAACCTAGGGTCCTATGAATGCTAGGCAAGCACTTTACTGCCAAGCTACAGTAGCCTCTATCTTTCATTATCTATCAATCTTGTTTTTTGCAGATAGTGTCACAGTGCAGCTCTGGCTTGCCAGAGGCTTACTGTGCAGACGAGGCTGGCCTTGAACTTTAACAGTCCTCCTGCTTTTGTCTTACAATGATCTTCTTGAAAGTTAAAAAGAAATTCTACATTCTATGTGTGAGTATTATGCCTTCATATATGCCAGTGCACCTTATTTCAGAGGTGAGAGAGGGCATTAGATCCCCTGAGACTGGAGCTGTGAGTTGTCCTGTGGATGCTGGAACTGTACTCAGGTCCTCTGGAAGAGCAACAAGTGCTTTTAATCACTGAGCCATAGCTCCAGTTCTATAATAACCTTTTAATGGCATAAGATGTTACTTTGTGCAAAGATTTGCTGGATGGTTTACCGTACAGATAATGTCTTCATGTTTGTATAGGTGTGCATTGTGTGCATTTTGTGGAGGTCAGAGGTCAACGTTGGGTATCTTCTTGAACCATTCTTTACCTTATTTTTTGAGATAGAGTCTCTCATTGAACCTGAAGTCTAATGACTGAGCTAGACTGGCTGCCCAGCAAGTCCCCTGGACCTGCCTGTCTCTGCCTCTCCAGGCCTGGGATTAAGGGTGCATGTTACGCCTGGCTTTTCATGTGGACAGAGGGCAATGAACTCAGGTCTCCGTGCTTTTGCTGCAATCCTCTCAGCCCTAGGAAATTACATTTTATATAAGACTAAGATGAAAACTGTAGGTAGGGTGGGAGATGTAGCTCAGTTGGTAGAGGACCTGCTTAGCATGCATGAAGCATTGGGTTCAGTTCCTAGAACCATATAAAATGGGATGTAGGTAGTAGTTGCCTGTAATCCCAGCACTCAGGATAATGAGTTCAAAGACAGCTTGGAATATATGAGATATTGTCTCAAAAAACAAATAAGAAGAAAATAAGGTTGTATTATTTATGTTAAATTTTTCAGAGGCCATCCATGGTGATACATGCCTTTAATACAGGACTTGGAAGGCAGAAGTAGGTAGATCTCTTTGGGTTCAAGGCCAACCTGCTCTACATAGTGAGTTCTAAACCAGCCTGGACTACAAAGTGAGAACTTATCACACATAAAATATACACATGGGAAGAGTGGGGGGCTCTGGTACGTGCCTGTGACTGTGTGCTGACAAGGTTGAGGCAGGAGAGTCACTGAGCTTAGGAATTTGACAGAAGAGAAGGAGACAGAAGGAAAAGGAGAGAGGAGAGAGGAAGAAGCTGGAGAGATGGCTCAGTGGTTAAGAACACTGGCTGTTCTTCCAGAGGACCAGGGTTTGATTCTTAGCACCCACGTAACAGCTCACAACTATGCGGACCTTTTTTTAGTGATTTTTGAGACAGGGTCTCACTATGTAGCCCTGGCTTCCCTGCAACTTGTGATGTAGTCCAGGTTGGCCTCGAACCCATGGAGATCCACCTGCTGATGCCTCCCCAATGCTAGGACTAAAGGTGGGTGCCACCATGTCTGGCTTATTGGTTTATTTTTATTAGTGTGTATGTATATACATGTTATAAGTGTGGAGGCAGAGGACAACTTCCAGGAGTCAGTTCTCTTTCTATTGTGTGTTCCAGGGCCTGATCTCAGATGGCATCAGCCTTTCACATAGGTACCAGTAGAGCTGTCTCACCAGCTCATGCATATATACGTACATATATGTGTGTACATATAAATTTTGTATATATGCATATATATGTATATATACACATACATATAAATTTTTTATGTGTGCTTTCTAAATTTTCTACAAGAACTATATCCCATGTATTTATTAATCTTAGAGGGAAGAAAACAGTTAATTATACACAGGAAATCCCCCACCAAAACATATTGTGTATAAACGGGAAAGGACAATGCTTTGCAGTAAGGACACGAGGACCTTTACTCACCTCGATGTGCCGAGGCGCAGATGTGAATCTCCTCCCTGTTCTGTCTGTGGCAATGGCGACAAGTGTGGTTTGTCCAACAGTGACAGCACGGAGCATGTAGTTTTCAGAGTACTCATCCTGATCTTCCATTAACCTGTAAGATCCATGTGGTACTGGTAAGAAAGGTCTGGCAGTCTCTGTTTGAGACAGTGTCCTTCTATGTAGCTCTGGCTATCCTGGAACTTACCATGTAGACTGGCCAGGAACTTACAGAGATCTGCCTTCCTCTACCTCCTGGTGCTGGGATTAAAGGATTAATTAAAAATGCCAGTAAGCCCTGCTAAGATCTGGTTTTGAGAAGGATCAGTAATTCATCTTTCTAAGATGCTTAATATATTTTAATTTTTGCTAAATGGACCTTCCAGAAAATGAATCTCCAGAGTCGAGACTCATTTCCTGCAATGACAAGAAGTTCCTGGGGAGCAAAACCTTTCTTTTGGGCTGAAAGGATTAAGTGTGATGAGAAGAGAGTGGCAACATTGTGAGGACCAAATTCCTGAGCACTTTCTCTTTGTATTTTGAGACAGGATCTCATATAACCCAGGATAGCCTTGAACTCACAATCCTGACTCCACCTCCCAAGTGCTGGGATGACAGGCAAGTGCTGGGATGACAGGAGTAAGCCACTGTGCTTGGGGGCTCTTTTTTTTTTTTTTTTTTTTTTAAGATTTATTTATTTTTTTTATACGAGTACACTGTCGCTGTCTTGAGACACACCAGAAGAGAACAACAGATCCCATTTCAGATGGTTGTGAGCCACCATGTGGTTGCTGGGAATTGAACTCAGGACCTCTGGAAGAACAGTCAGTGCTCTTAATTGTTGAGCCATCCCTCCAGACCTTTCAGGGAATTCTTTTTTTTTTTGTTTGTTTTTGTTTTGTTTTTTCGAGACAGGGTTTCTCTGTGTAGCCCTGGCTGTCCTGGAACTCACTCTGTAGACCAGGCTGGCCTCGAACTCAGAAATCCGCCTGCCTCTGCCTCCCAAGTGCTGTGACTAAAGGCGTGAGCCACCACCGGCTCAAGGGATTCTTGTATGTCTTCTTTTTCGAAGGATACTATCAAGAAAGTTTGTTGGACAACTTGAAGGTCTTCCAGGCTGAGGCACTCCCAGAAGATAACATCCAAGGAGACTTTTAGAAAACAAAAACAGCAGGCTGGAGAGATGGCTCAGTGGTTAAGAGTACTGATTGCAGCCAGGCAGTGGTGGTGCACGCCTTTAAGGCGGATTTCTGAGTTCAAGGCCAGCCTGGTCTACAGAGTGAGTTCCAGGACAGCCAGGGCTACACAGAGAAACCCTGTCTTGAAAAAAAACAAAACAAGACAAAAAAGAAAAAAAAAAAAAAAAGAGCACTGATTGCTCTTCCAAAGGTCCTGAGTTCAAATCCCAGTAACCACATAGTGGCTCACAACCATCCGTAATAAGATCTGATGCCCCCTTCTGGTGCATCTGAAGACAGCTACAGTGTACTTACATATCATAAACAAATAAACCTTTAAAAAAAGAAAAGAAAAAACAGCAATGACATATTTCAGTGTTTAAACAAGGCATTTAGGGATCTTGGATGTTTTAATTTTAATATTTAATTTTATGCTTTTATTTTACATATATGGGTGTTTGGTTTACATGCATGTCTGTGCATCACTGTGTGTCTGGTTTCCAAGGAGGCCAGAAGAGGCGTCAGATCTCCTGGAACTGGAGTTACAGATGGATTGTAAGCCACCAAGCAAGCTCTGGAAATCAAACCCAGATCCTCTGGAAGAGGAGCCAGTGCTCTAACCACTGAGCAACCTCTCTTGCCCCATTATTTTAACTTTTTTTTTTTTTTTTTTTTTTTTTTTTTTGGTTTTTCCGAGACAGGGTTTCTCTGTGTAGCCCTGGCTGTCCTGGAACTCACTCTGTAGACCAGGCTGGCCTCAAACTCAGAAATCTGCCTGCCTCTACCTCCCAAGTGCTGGGATTATAGGCGTGTGCCACCACTGCCCGGCTATTTTAACTTTTGAGGGAGTCCTGAGTAACTCAGACTGGCCTTAAACTTGTTGATATTTGTGTCTAGCCTCCTGAGTGCTGGGGTTACAGCTGTGCATCACAGCACCCAGCCTGGATGAATATTTCCCAGGGACACTGCTGGAGAGGAGGGTATGTACTGAGAAGGCTACACAGAAAGGACAGAAAGCAATCAGACTAAACTAAGAGAAGCCGAGAGGCCACGAGGAGGGAGACTCTCAGCTTAGGAAGAGAGATACTGAGTGAAACTTACCTCAGGGTGACAATGGCAGATGCCAGCTGCAGCCTGACATCCATGTTTCTGAAGTACTTGTTCCGGAAAGGGTGTTTGGAAGAGCCAAGAACCCGCACAACCACTAACACGGTTTTACCAATCTCAACCTAGTAGTTGAAAAAAGGCAGCAAGTGACAGGTGTCCGTTAAGTAAGGATGGCTACATTTCTGAGGGGCAGACATTTCTGTGCATGCCAGATGTTCCTGGTCAGTTTACCCTGCAGCTGTGTGTACTATTTGTTTTTTCCCCTGTGGATTTATTCACTCCTTTCTTTTCTTTTCCTCTCTCTCTCTCTCTCTCTCTCTCTCTCTCTCTCTCTCTCTCTTTCTCTTTCTTTCTTTCACGTATTAACTTGATTATATGTGCACACCTGTACACACTATAGGGTACCAGGGAGATCAGAGGACAATTTGCAGGAGTTATTCTCTTCTTTCACCTTGTGGGTCCTAGGACTGAGCTCAGCTCCTCAGGCTTGGCAGCAGGTACTCTTGCCAGTGAGCCACCTAGCCATCCATCTGTTTGTCTGTATCTCCTCTTCCTCCCTCCCAACTCCTGAGGCCCAGGCTGGCCTGAAGCTAAATATTTACAACAGGTTAGGGTTTTATTGTTGTTGTTGTTTTGGTTTTTGGTTTTTCAAGACAGGGTTTCTCTGTGTAGCCCTGGCTGTCCTGGAACTCACTCTGTAGACCAGGCTGGCCTCGAACTCAGAAATCCGCCTGCCTCTGCCTCCCAAGTGCTGGGATTATAGGTGTGCGCCACCACTGCCTAACACAGGCAAAACAGGTTAGTTTTAAACTCACAGAGAGCTGCTTGACTCTGCCTCCTGCATTGAGGGATTGCTTGTGCTCCATTCTCTCTCTCTCTCTCTCTCTCTCTCTCTCTCTCTCTCTCTCTCCTCTCTCTCTAAGTCAGCATCTAACCCTGTAGCCCAGGCTGGTCTGGATCTCACTGTGTACCCTATGTTAGCTTCAAACTCATGGCAATCTTAGCGTCCTGAGTGCTGGATTGAAGAAGTTAGCCTCTATGGCCTCCTTTTGGATTTTGTTGTTGTTGCTTTGATAGGGTTCCGTATTCTAAAATGGCCTTGAACTCACTATTTAGTGGATGCCCTCACCTCCTGGGATTACAGACTTGCACCACAACACCTTGTGCATTGGTGTAGAGAGTGAACCCAGGATTTATGCAGGCCACGTAAGGACTCTCTGAAATGACCTATATCCACAGTCTCTTCTTGGATTTTAAAAATTTATTATTAGCCAGGTAGTAGGGTACGTCTTTAATCTCAACACTGGGGAAACAGAGTCAGATAGATCTCTATGAGTTCAAGGTCAGCCTGGATTAAAGAGTGAGTTCTAGGATAGTCAAGGATACACATTAGAAGTTCTATTTTGAATTCCTCCATATATGTATGGAGAAAGAGAGAGGGCTGTTCTCTGTGTAGCCTTGGTTATCCTGGAACTCACTTGGTAGACCAGGCTGGCCTTAAACTCAGAAATCTGCCTGCCTCTGTTTCCCCAGTGTTGGGATTAAAGGCATGCGCCACCACCGCCCAGGTTTGGTTATTTGAGACATGGCCTCTCTATATTGCTCTGGCTGTCCTGGAACTCCCTATGTAGATCAGATTGGCCTTGAATTTACAAAGATCTGCCTGATTCTGCTTCTGTTGTGATTAAAGGCATGCACCACCATGCCAGGTTCCTTCTTGAATATTTTTTTGTTTTGTTTTGTTTTGTTTTGTTTTTTTGGTTTTTCGAGACAGGGTTTCTCTGTGTAGCCTTGGCTGTCCTAGAACTGACTCTATAAACCAGGCTGGCCTCAAACTCAGAAATCTGCCTGCGGCTTCCTCTCAAGTGCTGGAATTAAAGGCATGCGCCACCACATCCCAGCTCTTCTTGGATATTATAAAATTAATTTTTTTGTTAATATTGCACTGGGCTTATATTTTCCCCACAACCTCCTTTTATTTTTTGAGTCAAGGTCTTCCAATGTAGCCTAGGGTGGCCACAATATCTTTTTTTTTTTTTTTTTTTTTGCTTCAGACTCCTAAATGCTGGGATTATAAGTATCACCATGCCAGGTTTAAGTGTGTTTTTAACATTTTACTTATCAGTCCTGAATTAAGGCTGAGGCTTAGCAATTGGGAGAATTTCTGGGAAATTGAAACAGCATGGGTTACACATAGTGAGCTCTAGGCTAGCCTGGGCTATAGGGTGAGACTCCTTCTCAACAAACAATAAATCAAACCAACCTCCTAAAAGTGTCCATTTTATTCGTCTTAATTTTCATGTTTAACATTGGAATGGTGTTTTTTGGGTTCTATTTCATTGGATTTGTTTTTGTGGAGAAGATGACAGTTGATTGCAGAAGAGGACACTACGCTCTTGAGGGGCAAGAGTGGACAATGGCCAAAGGGACCAGTCTTTAAGGGCTGGCAGTCTATTAGTCTAAGGTCTTGGCGGGAACTGTAGCTGAGGAGAGACTGTGTTAAAATATTGTAGGGGCAATGAATAAGGCTTGTCACTCCTGACAAGAAACAATTCTCAGGCTTTATCAGAAAAAAACGACTCTCACCTTATCGATCAGATCCAGCTCTACCTCCTGGATGTCTGATACCCTGACCTGGGCCATTGCTGGACCCAAGTAGGCCAGGCACAGGTCATACACTTTCAGGGTTAGGAATCCAGGATGCACTGGAACTAACTAGAAGGAAGAAGATGGTGTTTAGTTGAGGCAAAACCACACGTGGAAACAGAGGTTAAGGAACTTGAAATCCAGTAGCGTCAAACTAAGCCCAGAGTGGTACACAGTTTCCTTTTGCCTGCCAAGCAAGATGTAAAGTTCACAGAAGCTGGGGAGATGGCTCAGTGGTCAGAGCACATAATGTCCTTCAAGAGGACCCCAGTTCAGTCCCCAGCACCCAAATGGCATGATTTACAGCTGCTTGTAACTCCAGCTCCAATGGACCAGATGCCATTCTCTGGCCCTAGTGGCCATATGCACTCACGTGCACAAACCCACACACTGAAACGTGTACACATGTAACTTAAAGACTAGTAATAAACATTTATTAACACAAATATTATAGGCAGGCATGGTGGCACATACCTTCAATCCTAGCACTTGTGAGATAGAGGCAGGTGGATCTCTGGGAGATCAAAACTAGCTTTGTCTACGTAATGAGTACCAGGCCAGCCAGGGCAACCAGTGAGATCCAGTCTTAAAAACCTTTTTGAAAAAAACAAAGCAAAACAAAACCAACTCAGGAACATATCAAGTCAGGTGTGGTGGTGGCACGCCTTCAATCCCAGCACTAGGGAGGCAGAGGCAGGTGGATCTCTGTGAGTTTGAGTCCAGACTAGTCTACAGAGCAAGTTCCCAGACAGCCAGGGAGGGCTACATAGAGAGACCATGTCTCAGAAAAACAAAAATGAAAAAACAACAAAGAAAAACACATCAAGGCCCAGAAAGATGGCTCAGTGGCTAAGAGCACTGGCTGCTCCTCAGAAGGGTTCAATGCCCAGCACCTATGTGGCAGCTTACAACTGTCTGTAACTCCAGTTCCAGGAACCTACACCCTCATACAGACATACATGCAGGAAAAACACCAATGCATATTATTAAAAAAGGGAACACATCAAAAAGACTGTTCCCTGTAACTAACAATGTAGCCATGATGGGCTGGTGCTATGTAAAAGGTTAATGTCATCCATAATCTACCTGCACTCAAGGATAGAAATCACATGGTTATTTCAGTAGACGCAAGAAACACTGCTGACAACAGCCAACATCCCTTCATGACAACAGATGTGATGAAATTATACTGACAAATTTTTATGGGGATTGAACCTGGGTCCTCTCAAACAGCTGCCAGGGCTCCTAACCTCTGAACCATCTATCCAGCCCAGGATAGGAATCTCTTAAGGGGGATGAACCCTCAGTTCCTAAGGAACATGCATTTTGTCAGAAAGCACAAAAAAAAAAAAACGCCTGAAGAAGCTGCAAGCAAAGAATGTGAGGGCAGGGGCTGGTGAGATGGCTCAGCGGGTAAGAGCACTGACTGCTCTTCCGAAGGTCCTGAGTTTGGATCCCTTCTGGTGCGTCTGAAGACAGCTACAGTATATTACGCTGGAGCGAGCGGGGGGGAGGGGGGGCAGAACAAGCAGAGCCATCCTGAGTTCAATTTCCAGCAGCCACATGATGGCTCACAGCCATCTGTACAGCTACAGTGTACTCATACACATAAATAAATAAATAAATCTTAAAAAAAAAAAAAAAAAAAGAATGTGAAGGCAGTGGGTGACAGTACCAAGGGGTCAAAGCCCTTGTCAAATCTAGTGAGGTCAAGGCCCTAACGCTGAAGGGTCTCAGCACAAGCTCTGCTCAGTCCATGGACCTGTTTTCATCATCCACCTCAAACAAAAAAAGTGGGATTCTTGGTTACACGGCCAGGGTCCAAGACTGCCAGCCAGAGGCCAAGGCCCAGTCCAAGGCAGAGACACCTCCTCTTCCATTTGAGGCACCCAAAGTAGCCCATGCACCTGTGAAGACCCCACAGCAAAGGACTCTGTCTGCCACTGTGAAAGCTGATGGACTGGCACAACTACTCCCTCATGGTTTCAGAGAGCTGCTGTGACCTCCCCCACCCCCCACAGGCACATAGTTTCTATGTGGCTTGTCTACTGTGCTGTTTTCACAAATAAAGGCAGGATCTGTTAGAATTAAAGCAAAACAGGCTGCAGAGATGACTCAGTGGTTAAGAGCACTGACTGCTCTTCCAAAGTCCTGAGTTCAATTCCCATCAACCACATGGTGGCTCACAACCATCTGTAACAGGATCCGATGCCTTCTTCTGGTATGTCTGAAAATAGCTACAATGTACTCACGTACATAAAGTGGATGAATAAATCTTTTTTTTTTTTTAAAAACAAAGAAAGAAAAAGAAATAGAGCAAAAAGCCTTGGAACATATCTAACTAAGAAGGTTAAAGATCTCTATAATGGACTGGGCAGTGGTGGCACATGCCTTTAATCCCAGCACTTGGGAGGCAGAAGCAGGAGGATCTCTGAGTTCGAGGCCAGCCTGGTCTGCAGAGTGAGTTCCAGGACAGCCAGGGCTACACAGAGAAACCCTGTCTCAAAAAACCCAAAAAAAAAAAAAAAAAAAAAAAAAAACCCTCTATAATGAAAACTTTAAAATACTGAAAGAGCCATGCATGGTAGTGCAGACATTTGATCTCAGCACTTGGGAGGCAGAGTTAGACGCAGGCCAACCTCTATGAGTCCTAGACCAGCCTGGTCTACACAGCAAGTTCCAGGTTAGCCAGGACTACACCATGAGATCCCTTCACAAAAGTGCTTTGCCCCAAGACCATCAGCCTAGAAGCTTTGATAACCCACCTGCACAGAGCTTTCGGCTTCTATATAAGTGATGGTGACGATGTCTCGCTCACTGCTGTTGATCAGAAAGTAGCCAGATCCTTCCACAAGGTTAAATATTTCCTATAGAAAAATCAGACAATGTTCCAATCTTTATGCTTCATAGACTAAAGGAGATGACTTCTACTTAAAACAAGGTCAGTGGGCAGACAGAGGACAAAATGGGACTGTAAAGGCCACGGCAGTTCATCCTCCCTGTAACCTCTGTGTTAAAGATTTATTTAATTATATGTGTTGTCTGCATATTAGAAGAGGGCATTGGATCCCATGAGACTAAAGTTAAAGACAGTTAAGAGCAGCCATGTGGGTGCTGGGACTTGAACTCAGGACTTCTGGAAGAGTGTCCAGTGCTCTTAACTGCTGAGCCTCCTCTCCAGCAGGCAATGTGTATTTGATTTTCAACAGCAGGTGAAGCATCCTGAGGCCTCACCACAGTAGTGTGAGCCTCTATTGGGCCTGTGTGCCTCACCTTCACATCAGGGTGGTTGTAGATGGTTGCGTTCTCAGGCTGGACCGTGACGTCTTCCACCAGGAGCAGTTCTATCCCCGCAGATCTTGGCGAGTTGGAAATCCCCTAGCCAGGAAGTGAGCACAGCAGAGAACAGTTGAGAACTTTCTAGCTAATGACTTAGAGAGGAGCTCTTTTGTTCCACTAATTAACTTATTCACTTTACATCCTGATTGCAACCCCCCCCCCCCCCGACTTCCAGTCCTCCCTCACACAGTCCCTTCCCTGTGTCCCCCTCCCCTCACCCACCCTGGTACATCAAGTCGCTGCAGGATGAGCATCCTCTCCCACTGAGTCCAGACAAGAAGGCCCAGTTAGAAACTTG
Organism: Montemys delectorum; assembly: GCA_019843815.1. Lineage (NCBI taxonomy): Eukaryota > Metazoa > Chordata > Mammalia > Rodentia > Muridae > Montemys > Montemys delectorum. The sequence continues at coordinate 5,966 of JADRCD010205225.1, read as the reverse complement.
AATTAATTTCCATTCCTTCCCTTTTCTCTCCCTTTCCTTCTTCCCCTTCTTTCCTTCCTTCTTTAATTTTATTAGTTCCTAAATAAAAATTTCATTCAACATACTTCGATTACATCCCCCTCTGCCTCCCCAACTCTTCCCAGACCCCGTCTTTCCCTACTACTCCAATGTTCCTTAGAGCCCCATTTCCCTCCTCACTCCAATTCTACATCCTCTCTCTGTTCCCCCCACCCCGCACCATCCCTCAGATCCTCCCCATTCAGTTTTGAGATAAGATCTCACTAATTAGTCCAGGCCCTAATCTGTATTCCTTAATCATAATTTCCACTCACTTTTGGACTTTTTTTCTCTGAATAACCAGCAAAATTGACTCCAATGAGCACAGTCCCCTTTATCTGATGCACCTTAAGGATCTGATGGCCTAAAGCAGGAAAACACTGTAAAAACAGGTGTGCCCATTGCAAACTAGACTCCAGAAAACTAATGTTTGTCTTAGGTTTTTCCAAGTGACATTTTATTGGGGAAAAATGCTGAGAGGGGAGAAATACACACAGAAAATAGAACATTGGGTTTGTACTGAACCTGATATATGACTTCAAGCCAAAAATTGACCTCTTAGGTCCTTGTGAAATTAGGCCAGGCAAAAAGTAAAATTCTGTCTTCCTGTAATGGCCTATAAACCTAAAAATGGGCTGAAAGCAAATATATGGGAACATTTTTGTATATAAAATTTCAATTTATAAATAACAATAACAGTCTTTTGGGGGCTTTTCTTTTTTTATAATTTATTTTTATTTTATGTGCATTGGTGTTTTCTCTGCATGTATGTCTGTGTGAGACTATCAGAAGCCCTGGAACTAGAGTTAGAGGCAGCTGTGAACTGCCATGTGGGTGTTGGGAATTGAACCAGGGTCCTCTGAAGAATAGCCAGTACTTTTAACTACTGAGCCATCTTTCCAGCCCCCTGGGGCCTTTTCTTAGCTTCACTTATCTTTATTTTTTTTTCTTTTTTTTCTTTTTCTTTTGGGGGAGGGATTTCGAGACAGGGTTTCTCTGTGTAGCCCTGGCTGTCCTGGAACTCACTCTGTAGACCAGGCTGGCCTCGAATTCAGAAATCCATCTGCCTCTGCCTCCCAAGTGCTGGATTAAAGGCGTGCACCACCACTGCCCGGCTCACTTATCTTTATATACATGGCAATTGGTCATTCAAAAATTTAAAATGGAGCATTATTTATTATTTTTAATTTAAAATGTGTGCATGTAGTGGGTTGTTGGGGTTTGGTCTATTGCTATACACTGTAATGCTAAGTTCTGTACTCAAGGTCTAGGTCTATGAGTGAATTCTCATGGCTATCAGTTTTTGTTGTACAAACCTTGTTCCTTTACTTGAAACTAATGTTAAATAAAATTGACTACTGGAGAGATTAGAGGGAGGGGGGTTTTGAGTTACTTGGTTGGGAGTCGGGAAGAGAGAGGAGAGAGGAGAGACCAGGGAGGAAGGAGGAAGAACAAGAAGAGAGGAGGAAGCTGCTGTGAGGGAGATGGACCATGAGCACATGGCCAAGACCAAGGGCAATGGATCTGGGGTACACTACTGGGGAGGTATCCAGGCCAGCAGTTAGGACAGTAGATTCGGGGTTTGCCACGCACACTTTGCATGACAGCAGTTTATGAGGCAAAAGCTTCATGGAAGCCAGTCTCCTGCTCCTGCATCGTCTCCTTGGCATTCCCTAACTCAGAGGTAGTCCAGATAAGTCCTTGCGAACTCTAGTGCTAGGTGCCCACCAAGATATGATTTACTAATAGCTAGACAAAATTGGACATTGCTCTCTGACCTTTACCAATGTTCCAACATCTTAGCCAAACCCTGGTTTAGAATGTTACCCATCCAGACTAATTGCCTTCGGCATTGTGGGTAGGGCATTGAAGTTTACAGAATGGAAGACTTATCCCAGTTAAGTAGAATCCTCATTCTCAGTCACGGACTGCAGCTGAACCACTCCTAAATTAACAAGAAAGAGTCAGTCTCTACTAGCCCAGAAGATTAGCATAGTGAGCCTTTTACTAAGGATGGGCGGGACCTTGGGCCGTGTGTGTGTGTGTGTGTGTGTGTGTGTGTGTGTGTGTGTGTGTGTGAGAGAGAGAGAGAGAGAGAGAGAGAGGCAGACAGACAGACAGACAGACAGACAGACAGACTGAGTTCAAAGACTGATATGTTAGAAAGAGAGAACACGAGTTGGGACTCAGTGGCCCCAGGTTAGGCAGGTTTCTCCACAGGTCTCAGCATAAGCTGTGCTTTCTTTCCACCAAGCAGAGTGCTGGCTTTCCAGAGAAACAAGCAGCTCTTGGGAGAAGGGTAGCAGTCAGCAGTCGAGATTGAAGACTGGAGATTCAAGATTGGAGCCTCTATCCTCCTGGCTGGCGCACCTGCAGCACCCCGGGACTCCGGCCCCTGGTCCAAGCGTGCTTGGAGCCTCGGGGTGCTGCACTGGTCCAGAGAAGATGGCTACTGTTTTAGACCCAGTGTGTTTTAGATGGCCTCAGATGTACCTCAACTACTGAGCTGCCAGATTTCTCTTTCTCTTTTGCAATGACTGTAAAAGTCTCATGCCATTTTTAAGAAATACATTCAGATCCTGCACTTCCTTGTGTTGTGTCTGCCATTATTTCTTCGCCTATGCCTTGTCGACCTGACTAGGACCCCGTTTCTCCCGTGGATTGAGGGAGGCCCAGATCAGCTGGTCTGCGGGAGGGGTTACCCCCAGTAATTATCGAGGCCAAATAAAATAACCATAGTCCGAGTCTCATTTATTTGTTAGATAGTCAGGGATAAGCTTGAATTGCTTGTATTACATTTTGGCACACCTTACATCAGGAATCAAATTAAAATAATCTGAGACAATTTACAGCATAGAAAGGCACAACCCTCCCAAAAATGTGGATTTGAAGCCGCCACTGCTTGGGACCAGCTGGGCGACAGCCCCAGGAAGGCTTTGCACTCAAGCTGCCACTGACAGAAACACAGGCTGCCCTTCTTCCAAGAGCTGCTTGCTTCTCTGGAAAGCCAGCACTCTGCTTGGTGGAAAGAAAGCACAGATTATGCTGAGGCCTGTGGAGAAAACCAGCTGCCTAACCTGGGGCCACTGAGTCCCAGCGCGTGTGCGGGGAGAGTTCTCTCTTTCCAACATATCAGTCTTTGAACTCAGGTCACCACTGTGATGGTAAGCTCCTTTACAACTTGTTGTGCCTCTTTTTCTTTCTTCCTTTTCTTTTCTCTCCTTTTTTTTTTTTTTTTTTTTTTTTTTTTTTTGAGACAGGGCTCTCATTGGATAACCCTGGCTGGCCTCAAACTCACAGAGGTTGCATCTGCCTCCTGAGTACTAGATTAAAGACCTATGCCTTCTGAGCTCCTTCCACACAAGGCTCAGAATATTTACTTCAGCCTTGCAGTAAAGAAAGACATGACATTCCTAGATTCCCTAGAGACAGCTTTTAATTCAATGGAGATGAGAAAAAGCTAAAAGAACAGGGCATATATAGAGAGAGCAAGGGGCAGGAGAGATCCTGTCTTGTTAAATGATGGGAGTTACTGGAAGCTGATGGGACAGGTCCCTGTTGGGAGTGCTTACTTAAATGTTTGAGGTGAGTGCTGTACCACTGAGTTATGTCTACAGCTCCCTCAGAGTAACTTTGTATTTTATTTCATAGCTTTGTAATTTTGAGTCAGGGTCTTATGTAGTTTAAGCTTATCTTTTAAATTCACTGTGGAGGCTGAAAGATGGCCATGCCTCTTGATCCTCCTGTTTTGCTGTTTTGACCTCCTGGCTGCTGGGACGGTCCGAGTTTCTGTCATGCCATTTATCTGGCTGAAGATCAAATCCAGGTTTTTATACATGTTAAGCAATCAGGCCCCCAATTGACCCCTCTTCTTTTTCTCTCCTTTTCCACCAGCCTCCTCTTGATTTCTTGGCACTGAGGATAGAACGCAGGATCTCACACAAGCTAGAAACATGTTCTATCACTGAACAACACTGCTAATCCTACTGTGTTTTTCTATAAATATACACAAATATCAAAGATGAAAGGCAACATGATAAAATTTAGAATGAAACAACTGCTCCTAAGGAAACAACATGAATCATTTAGTAATGCCCTGTGGCATTTGCAAGCTGTGTACAATACCGTGCAGCCGGGTCTGCCCACTGCCATCGTCTCTGGCTACCATCTCCACTGACTTAGAATCTTCAAAATGGGCTAGCGTCTTGTTGGAAGATTTCCATTCTAGCATCAGTGAGCTGAAATTATCAAATTTCCTCCCATGTTGATCAAATACTGCCAGTTCTAGGACTGAGTCCCTTAAGCTGGACACAGGAATCTGCACGATAATAAAAGGTCATAAAAACAAGGGGTCATCAGGTCAGCCCAGTGGGTGGCTGTAATGACTGTGTTAAGGAGCAAGGCCTTGACTGATCCAAAGCACAGTGGGACTGAGGCTGGAAGTAAAGCCATGACTGGTCAAACAAAGAGTGGGTTGGTCTGAACACCTTATCTATGTAGCCAACCTGGTCTACAGAGCTAGGTAGTTCCAGGATAGCCAGAGAAACATAGTGAGACTGTGTCTCAAAACCAAACCAAACCAAACCAAACCAAACCTCTAAACTGGGTCAGGGAAATCCTGCATAAGCTGATAATTTCACCACACAAGTTTATTAAGAAGCACAGAATCGGAGCTGGAGAGATGGCTCAGCAATTAAGAGCCCTGGCTGTGCTCCCGGAGGTTCAATTCCCAGCATCCACACGGCAGCTCACAACTGTCTGTAACTCCGATTCCAGGGAATCTGGCGCCCTCATACCAACATGCATACAGGTGAAACACCAATGGACATAAAATAAATAAATCTTTAAAAAAGAAAAGCTCAGCATCACAATACTCCTTGCTGGGTGGGGAGAATAGGCAAGGTCAGCAGAGAGCCGAGTCAGATAACGTTGCAAAGAGAGCACAGCTGCCGTAAGGCCGATACCACAGATGAGGGGGAAGGGTCCCAAGCGTCTGGTGCCTGGACACTGCAGCCTTGACTCTTTGGAGGCACTGGCCCCGGCTCTAGACTGGCCTTGCCAAGTCTGCTCATGGACAGGGACACAGAACTAAAGTTCCCTTTGTCCTTTTATCAGGGCTTCTGAGCAAGCCTCGGCTGGCTCTGTCAATTGGTTTCCAGTGGGTAGAACCGTTTGGGAAAGATTAGGAGATGTGGCCTTGTTGGAGAAGGTGTGCCACTGGGAGTTGGCATGGGCTTTGACGTTTCCAAAGACCAGGGCCATCCCCAGTGTTCCCACTCTGCCTCCTGCTTCCAGGTCAAGATGTTAGCCCTCAGCTCGTCCTGCTGCCGTGCCTTTTTATGCCATCAGAATCTTTTCTAATTTACTTGGTGATTTGTTCTTTGACCATCTGTTGTTGTCTGAAAGCTCTCTCACAGCCCTGCCCAAAGGTGTGTCTCTTCTGAGATTCTAGATCCTTTAAGTTGGCTATCACTGTTGGCCATTACAGATGACACTCACTGATCTCTGGCTGAGGGTTCATTTACACTGCCTGGATAGAAACCACGAGTAGGCAAGAATCTCTGTCAAATGCTGGTCTCTAGAGCCTTTACTCCCCTCTGTGTCTGACAGATACACGTGGAAGCTGTGTAAGGGGCACCTTCAATGTTTCACTTGCTATTTTGGTGTTGGGTATAAGGACACTTTGTCCCTAGGCTGGCTAGCTTTTTGTCAATTTGACACAAGCTAGCGTCATTAGAGAGGAAGGACTCTCACTGGAGAAAATGCCTGCACTAAAACATATAGGATACAGTAACAGGGTCTTCCTCAGCTACATAGAGCATAAGAGGGAGGGGCAATAGTGCACATCTGTAATGCCAACACTCTGGAAGCTGAGGTAGGAGGATTGCAAATTTGAGGACAGCCTAGTT
>JADRCD010205224.1:0-25314 GCA_019843815.1 Montemys delectorum | reverse complement strand
CTGTGTCCCCCGTCTGGTCCTGCCCTAGCAAGACCCCAGAGACAAAAATCGCCTTTTTCTTTTAATGAGGACTGAGTAGGAAAAAATAAAAGGCCACATGTGCAATGCAGAAAATAATTTTAATTAAAAAGAGAAAGCTGGAACTTGATTTTGATGTCCTGTTTTATTTCAGTTTCTATTGTGATAAACACTAAGACTATACAAGTCACTTTGAAGGAGAAAGGATTTGTTTTTATCTTACAGCTTGCCACCTATCATGAAAGGAGCTGGGGGCAGGAACCTGGAATCAGGAACTGAAACGAGATATGGAAGAATGCTGCTCACTGGCTTGCTTCCCCTGGCTTGCTCAACCTGCTTCCATCTACAACCTAGGACCAGGAGTGTCACTATACACAGTAAGTTGGGCTCTCCCACATCAATACTTAAGAAAATGGCCCACTTACTTATAGACCAAGGCGATGGGATTCCTGTCTTCCCAGATATGTCTAGTTTTGTGTCGATTTGACAGTATTTTTATGCCTATCTTGGACATATATAATACATAAGTCTCCAGCATAAATCCAGGGAAGTGTTAGTCTCTGATGATTGATCAACATTTTGTAAGCAGAGAAGTTTTCAATTTTTACTACTTAAAAACTCAGGGTCTTACTTTTCTTTCAAATCTAAAAAAGAATTTATGGCTTTTTTCTTTCTTTAATTCTTCTAGAATGAATGTTCTCTTTTTCCAATTTTTGATCACTTCAAGTTTGAGGTTTTACAGAATTTTGGTTTTCTACAGACTTAAATTTTCATTTTTCCCTCCGTCCTTCTTTTCATTTGCCTTTTTCGCTTTCTCTCCTTCCTCCTTCTTTTCCTCTCCTCATTTACTGCCCCCTTTAGCTCCTCCTTTTTATATGAGAGACAGAGTATATTAATCAGTTTCTGGTTGCTGACAAAATAACTGAAAAGTCAACTTAAAAGGGGGAAACATTAATTTTGACTCATAGTTTCAAAAGTTTCAGTTCACAGTCAGGTAGCTCCATTATCCTTGGAGCTATGGTATGGCATAGCATGTTGGCACTGGGAGTATGAGCGAGGAACATAGGCAATATAGAGAACTAGGATCCAGTACTCACAACACCCTTCGAGAACATGTGCCAAGTGCTCTAACTTACTTCTTTTAGGCCTTACCTCCAAGATGTTCAACTACCTCCCAATAGCTACAAGTCAGTGACCACCTATTTGGAGTATTAGCCAGATAGGAAAGTTTAAAATCTAAACTATAATCAGAAGCAAATAAATACTGCCCGGCAGTGGTGGTGCATGCCTTTGATCCCAGCATTTGGGAGGCAGAGGCAAGTGGATTTCTGAGTTTGAGGCCAACCTGGTCTACAGAGTAAGTTCCAAGACAGCCAGGGATACACAGAGAAACCCTGTCTCAAAAAACCAAACCAAAACAACAATAACAACAAACAAAAAAAAAAGCAAATAAATAAAACCTAGAATTTTAGGCTCCTTTGACCACTCGTGGGGAGAAGGGGTTGGTGGTATGGAAAGAAGTCTTAAATAGAATAGCCCTTCTAGAAAATCACAACACCTCTAAAGCTCTTCCAGGGCTTCTGTGGAGGACTTGAGGTCACACTCAGCAGAGTCCACAGATGGAATGTTTTCTAAGTAGTGAATTTTATGGCTATAGGAAGTATCCACTCCCTGTTTTGTTTGCCCCCAAAGACTAAGCTGTTTTCATAAATTCCTTGGGGAAAAGAGCCCTTTTTAATGAATTTTTTTAACACTATCATGTTCTATGAGGTTTTTCCCTGATTTTTTTCCATGTGAATCATTGTGCTGAATTTGGACATATATTAGTGCATTCTATTTTCCACACAGCATGAAATAAGTATAGTTAGTGCAAGAATAAAAGGCCATTTGTGGTGGCACATGCCTTTTATAACAGTGCTTGGGAGGCAAAGGCAGGCAGATCTGTGAGCTCAAAGCCATCCTGGTATACATAGTAAATTCTAAGACAGCCAGTGCTACATAGTGAGACTCTGTCTCAAAACAAAACAAAACAAAACAAAACAAAACAAAACAAAACAAAACCAACAAAAAGTATTATTGTTATATTTCACAAACCAGGAAGCTGACTCTTAGAAAAAGAGAACTTACCCCAAATTACAAGTGAGTTGGGACTGTTGTACATCCATTTGAGAACTCAGTGTCCAGTTAGTTATTAGAATATCCCCAGAGAAAATGAAACTCATTGGCTTCTTCCAGGACTCACCTACTCTAGGAGACAAAGACACCCGTGGCATGCATTTAACCATCTGAATGTGCAAATCGTCCAGATCCAATGAAATTCAGACACATCCTTTTCCTATTGAACTTTAAAGACTAAAGATTTTGGCAGTGGCCATGAGCCAAAGATCAAGCAATGAGTATTGACCAAGAATCTGGAGGGAAGTTTTGTCCTTTAGCCCCGAGACAAGGGCCTATTTAAGCCTATCATTCTCATGCATCCTTCCAGTCTGAGTCTAATTCAAGTCCATTGATTTTATGGCATCTTTTGAATGTCTCTTGGCCCCACAGCAGTACCTGAAATGCCTCCTGTCTGTTATACTCTTTAAATAAAGTGGAGTTAGTTGCAGGGGATATTGAAAGAAGAAAATGAGCATGGTTAATTCAAACATGTCCTCACATAAACTTGAAATCAAATCAGTTCAAACAATTGTGCTACCAATGTCATTAGATTCACAATTGTATTTGATTCATAGCTCTCTCACTTTTCTAACTGAATTTTAAATATCATATCCAACTATGAAAAGATAATATTGTATTCAGATCTATTTGATAGTGTAGAAGATAAACATTTTTTAAAAAGAGAGACAAAAAGGAAGGGACAAAGACTTCTGGTAAAGGGGAAAAGACTGAAACCACCAGTGTGCCAAATATTTGTTTTTTCCTCTAAAACAAAGTTATTGATTTCCAAATAAACCATTTTGGGCCAAGACATCTTATTCAAGTCATAATTGCTTTTATTTTTGCAAAGCTTAGAATAGAATGTACACAATAAAAATATTAGCAATTCCAGAAGCAAACAGTTTGCCTATGATACATTAAAAATATTGTAGCATCGTGAAAAAGATACTTGTTTATCACCAGCCTGCTATTTGAGTTCACTTTTGAAGTAGCAATAGAGTGAACTTAGATCACACATACCTATTCTTGCCTCCTGTCTTACCTAGTCATCTCTCACAGCCTGACAAGCAAGATCAGACATGTTGCTTTCAGAACATGCAGAATTCCATTGCCTGAGAATGAGAGGACATGCTGGATGCTGCTCTCACCAACAAGGAATTCCAGCTGTGCCTGGAACCATCTTTAGCATTTAGAAATTAAGCAGGGAGCCCACAACCTATGGTTTCAGAGTCATTTTGCAGATGATAAACTGTTATTAACTATTCCAATTTGTATAAGAGAACATTTCATTTTATACTCAGAACTTTTAAAATCTTGTTATAGATTCAGCATGAGTAATACCAACAATTACTTAATAATGATTCAGTTATTGGTCAACCAAGTCATGTTATGCCGACTGGAAATTTCCAGAACAAGCCCAGTGTGATATTAACTCATTAGGGTATCAAAAGATGACACTTTAAGAAGAAACAACAACAAACATCAGTGCTCCACTGCCTTTTGAACCAAAGAGTAAAATGAAAGTAAACAGGATATTTTAGGTCTTTTATGCTGGTCAAATATAATCCTTTTCTGTGTGAAGATAAAATTGAAAGTCAAAATCAGACTCTATCATTGTCTTAATTTAAAGTAGTTCTAATAAATACAGAGTTCTTACTGATTTCAAAAGCCTGATCTATTTATTTCATCTTCAATTATCTGAGTACCAGGCCTCTTAATTTTCTATTTTCTTGTTGCTATTTTGCTTTTATATCATATTCAAAGAGAGACATTTCCACTTGACATGATGACAAGTGTTTTCTTCATTCTTACTATACTTGAATAATGTCATTAGGCCATTTTTGTAGGGATTATATTGTTTTCATTCTTTCAGTGTTGATTTATGGAATCATCTGTTATACTCAACTATGTAGTATTGTCAAAAATAACACTAGCAATGGTAGGTACACTCTTAAAAGAGAAACAATTGTAATTGTTTGAGAAAATACAATTTAAAGTATAAATTGGTTAAAATACATGAAGAAAGATCATTAACTACAGTTGGTGGAGATTTTTGCTTCCAAGCACAGATTAAATACAGAAAATTCTTCAAGTTGGAGTATGTCAACTCAAAAGTGACTAAGTAGAATAAGAAACAGCCTAAGCTATATATGCCCAAAGGACAACTGGATGTGTAGTTCTAAGAGCCTGTACAGACAGATGAGCTGCAGTTACCTATGCTTGTATCAACTGTCACCTATCTAGTGCTTTCTTTAAAAGTGATGGAGGAATTGCCAGGCATGGTGGTATCCACCTGTAATCCTGACACTTGAGAAGCTGGGACAAAAAGGTCCCTCAGTGCCTTTATTTTGCATAGTGAAGTCCAGAGCCTGCCTCTGACATACGAAGAAGTAATGAAAAAGCTGTCATTTTGTAGGTGGATTCTCAATATATTACACCCTTATAAATCCTCATAGAATTCAACCAGAATTCAGCCTTCAACAGAATAGTATTGGAAAAGAAAAAGACATCTCCAAGCTTTTTCCAGGCTTCTTCATACTTCACAGTTGAGTGTCCCTTGGGTTTGTTTAACCATGCATGGGCTTGTCTTGCACCTTCAACTACTTTCCTTTTCATGACCTGATTTTGGGGAAATGAACTTAAAACTTGTCTTTAATATGGTCAAAATGTGTTGTGACCTGGACCTTTTTGATAAATGAGAAAGTCAAGAGTCTTGTGTCCTACTTTAAAGAACAGACTATAATAAAATTGGAATTACAGATTGCTTTATCTTATATTCAGGTTATTTCAAGTTTTATATTGAAATCAAATTTGCATATGGTAAAATGTGTGCTTAGATGAGGGCACATAACTGTGGAACCTCCAGCTCAGTCAAAAGACAAAATACTGTGGTAGCAAACTAACTTCTGAGTAGAACAACCGAGATCTCACAAGATAAGTTGTGTCTACTTGCTAAAACCCATTCTAGCTAGGCTTGTTGACCCTTGACATTCCTTCATAGAAGGAAGAGGTGAGGGTGCTCTTTGGACCCTCACCTGAGTATTCAGCCACTCCTCCCAGACACCTGAGTGCAGCTGGTTCCTCTGGTGATCAATAGCAATGTGGAAGTAAGCTGAATAAACCCTTTCCTCCCTGCCCCCTCAAAAAAAAGACCACATATGGCCTTCTGGTCTTTGTGATAGAGCTAGTGTATGTAAGCTGGAGAGAGCTGGGGGAAGGAGTCTCCATTTCTGTGGCTATGGGGAAGCCACCATTTATCAAGGGTGAAGCTGAGTGAGACTATTTTGATATAACCCATGTTCCTGTAAGTAAGCCCTCATCAATGCTCTATGCCCAGAATGAATTGAACTTTGTCATTGTAACAGCAGAAGGAGTGGATAGATATTACTCAGTCCCCACAACCCAGGGATAAAACTCTTACACTACCTATGAAGTGTTTCTCTCTATCAATGTTAAAGTTTTAGGTCTTATATTAAAAACTTTAATCTGTTTTGAATGGATTTCAATGCAGGATGAGAGATATGGATCTAGTTTCATCTCTAACATGTAGGGATAGAGCTATCAGCACAATTTGTCAAAAAGGCTATCTTTTCTCTGATGCATGCTTTTGACATCTTTGTGAAGAAGTTGTGCCTAGAGCTGTGGAGATTTATTTCTAGGTCTTCTATTCCCTTGGTGTATATGTATGATTTTGTACCAATACCATGTGATTCTACTATGATTTTTTTTGCTATTGTGGCTCTCTACTATAATTTGAGGTCAGGCACTGTGGTACCACCATCCCAGGATTTGTACCACCTACAGTGAGCTAAGCTCTCACACATTAATCAAGAAAATGCACTACAGGCCTGCCCATTGGCTAATATGGTGGGAGTACCTCAGTTGAGGTACTCTCTTCCAAAATAACTCAGTTGTTTCAAATTGACAAAAATCTTTTCAACTCTAATTTTATTAATTTGTTCCTCTTTTATTTTTCTTTTTGTAATGAACAATTTTAAATTTCAGAAGTGAGCATTGTATTATATAATTGTTACTCTCCACTTTCCATTCCAAATCCTCCAATGCCCCCAGTCACTCTCAAATTCATGACTGAGATTATATATATGTGTGTGTGTGTGTGTGTGTGTGTGTGTGTGTATTTACACTGATATATGATATATACTGATATATCAGTTTATGTATATAGCATATATATGTATATATACACACTGATATATTGTACTGATATATATCATACTGATATATATCATACTAATATATATCATACTGCTATATATATCACATATATATATAACTATATATGTACATATATGTACTGTATAATAAAGATACTGTATTGCTAAAATCTTATGAGTATAGATTTCTTATCATAACTTAAAGATATTATCTCAGCATGCATCTTGATCTTCTTGCTTTTAGTCTTTTTCACCCTCTTCCATGATATCTTTTAAGACTTAGGTGTAGGGATTATATTATTAATGTTCCAATTGAAGCGGGTCCCCTACAATTATTTCCTTTCTATAATTTGACTAATTATGGATCTCTTTAATGGCCTATATCTGCTGTAAAAGTCTCTTTAATGAAGAGTGAAAGCTACACTTATTTGTGAGTATATAAATAAGTATTTAGAATTCTTTTAGAAACTATAGTCATTTAGGAAAATGGCAGTAGTTGAGTCTCCTCTAAAGTCAATTACCTCTCTGGCCCCTGGTAGTTGGCTAGGGTTATTATAGTACCAGGTATGAATACCCTTCCAAGTCTCATTAGACAGCTGCTGATAAAAGTGCTAAAGTGATAAAAGTGATGAAAGACCCCCCAAGATAAAAGTCCTACCATCTTACTACAGAGGGTAACTTGCTGGCCTGGCATTGTTGTGTTCATTGGCTCCCTACCTGGATAGGACTACTTGTTCACTCCTTTGGTAGGCTGCTTAGCACCTTCAGATAAGATGGATTAGTTCTCAGAGGGGAGCCTTCCAGGTTACATCCTGCTCAATTCCTCCAGGTCTTGGGTCTAAAGTGAGGGATATCGTCAGAAATGACTCCTTACTTTCCAGTTATTGGCAGCAACCAAAGACAATAGCAATCTCCTATATTGTTTTGAGAGTCTCTTTGAGCCTCCTGACCAACAACTGCAAGGGACTTTTTCCAGGCCTGGCCCTGGGGTTTTGTTAGAAGGTCTATGGCCCTTCTAGCTAGAGTTTCTTCAAAGAACCAACATTTTGTTTGATTATGTGTATTGTTCTTTTAGTCTTCATTAGTGTCTGCTGCAACCTGCATCATTTCTTGTTGCCTACTGCTGTTGGTCTGGATTATTCCATTTCTCAGAAGCCATAGTGTGCACAATTTGCTTATTTTTATAAATGTCTTACTTTTTAAATATAAGTACTTATAGCTATAGCTATAAACATTCCTGTTAGAGCTGAATTGGCTATACTCCAAATGTTTTGGCAAGTTATACTTTCATTTTCATTTGATTCTAGGAATTTTGTTCATTTCCTTCTGATTTTTTGTTTGCTGATAATTCATGAAAGTGTTGTCTAGTCTCCAGATAATCTGTTTTTTTTTTCTCACTGTCAATTTCCCATCTTCTTCCACTATGATCTAATGAATTACAGGGAAATATTTTGAGTGTTTTCCATTTGTTAAGGCTTTCTTAGGGTCCTATAATCTGATCAATTTTAGATAAAGGCATATGGGTTGCTGTGCATAATGTGCAATCTCTATTTGTTGGTTGGAATATATTGAGGATACTTGCTAAATTCAATTATTCTATGGAGTAGGTTGACTTTGATGTTTTCTTTTCATTTTTAGTTTGAAGTATGTATCTTAAGATTTGAGTGAGACACTGAAGTCTCTAAAATCCACTATGTCAGATCCTATCTGACGTCTTATACTTACCAGTATTTACTTTTTTATGATATTAGGAGCCTCAACATTTGGTATATGTTAATAATTGTTACATCCCTGAGACAAATGATTATCCCTTTAAGTATGCTTTCTTTGTCTGCTCTGACCTATTTTGCTTTGACATATATAAAATCAGATATTAAGAGAGTTATGCCAGTTTTTTTGGCTTCTTCTTGTTGTGAAGGTGGACTTTCATTTTTTGTTCTCAATCTGTGGATGCCTTTGCCCATGTGATATGTTTCTTGGTGACAACAAATAGTGGGGTCTTGTCTTTTAAACTAGCCAGCTTGTCTATTTCTTTATTAGTGAGCTGAAGTAATTTTTGCTTAAAGTTATTGTTATGTTTTTATTGAGATATATTTACTAATTCCTGTAATTATATTGGTTGTTTTAGTAGTTTGTTGCATCTGTCACTCTTTTTTCTCCCCTGGAGTGTTAGGAATTTGTTGCTTTGATATATTACTTTCTACGTCTCCTGTTATTTCTTTTCCCTGAAGAAATTTATTCTGCCTTGTGTGCTCATGGTCCACACTGTCTTTCTTCTTCTCCAGTATTTATTTTCTTCAGTATTGAGATGGTTTAAACAGGTATGGTCCTCATAGCTTTATGAGTTTGAATGCTTGGCCATAGAGAATTAGACTATTAGGAGGTATGATCTTGTTGGAATAGGTGTGGTCTTGTTGAAGTAAATGTGTCACTGTGGAAGTGAGCTTTGAGGTTATACATGCTCAAGTTTGGTCAGTGTGACACAGTCTCCTCCTCGCTGTCTACAGAGCAAAATGGAGACCTCCCATCTCTTTTGTCAGCACTATTTTTGCTTAAACCTCTGAAACAGTAAGACAGCCCCAATTAAATGTTTTCCTTTATAAGAGTTGCCTTGGTCATGATGTCTTTTCATAGCAATGAAAGCATAAATAAGACAAGTATATTCTGAGGTGCTGGATTGGTGGTAAAGAACTACCTTAGTTTATGCTTCTCTTGAATCATCCTTATTTCTCTATCAATTTTTAAAAGATAGCTTTGATGTATATAGAAAACTTCATTGACAACTTTATATTTTCAGCAGTTGAAATATATCATACCATGTTTTCATGACTTTTGGAGATGCTGAAGAGACATCTACTACTAATTTCATATATTTGCTTTTGTAGGTATCTTGGTGATTATTTTGTCACCCTGTTCTTAATATTCTATTTTTCTTTATTCTTTTTGATATTTTAACTATGATGTTGACCTTGTCCTATGGCCATGTCTATCTGAGGCCCTAAATGCCTTCTGTGTTAGGATATACATATATTCCTTGTTTGGCAAATTTATGCTATAAGATCAATAGTAGATTCTCTTTTGTTTGTTTGTTTGTTTGTTTGTTTTGAGACAGCGTTTCTCTGTGTAGCCTTGACTGTCCTGGAACTCACTCTGTAGACCAGGCTGGCCTCAAACTCAGAAATCCACCTGCCTCTGCCTCCCAAGTGCCGGGATTAAAGGCGTGTGCCACCACGGCCCAGCTAATGAGTAGATTCTTTATACATTTAGTTTTTAATCTCTCAGCTCCTGCTATCTCCCAGATTCCGAGGTCTGGTCTTTTGATTGTATCCCAGAGTTCCTAACACTGAGGCCATACTCATTTATTTATTTATTTATTTATTTATTTATTTATTTATTTATTCATTCATTCATTTTTGATGTTTCTATGTAGCTTTTTACCCACTCTCATCTCTGTTCCTGTTGGCTTTTCTTTGGATTGGGTGGATTTATTACTACCTTTCATACTGTGTTTTCATTTGAGTCACTGAATCATTTCTTTCTGAAACTTTCATGTTGCTGATCTTGCCTTCTGCTTCTGACACTTCTCCTCAGGGCCTGGGTTGATTTCAAATATGCTTGCTTATAAACTTACTGAGGTTATAGATCATTTTTAATATTAAACCTTCGAAATCTTTATACATCATCGTGTCTATTTAGTATACTTGAATTCAGTAGTTAAGATGTTATGAGTTTATGGAGAGCTTTGTTGCCTTGCATTTTTGTAATTTGTGCTGCATTTCATGCATGCTTGTTTGGGGTTTGGACATCTCTTCTGGTTTTATTTTGGGATCTTATTCAGCAGTCTACTTTTGAAGGCTCAATCCCCAGAGTAGAAAAAACAAAATGTTGTAACAGCAATAACATCAAACTGTAAATAGATAAAATACTCTTAAAATTGATTAAAGCACACTCATATATAACCAATAACTATAAAGCAGAAACTGCCAAAACTAATGTATAGTATGCTATAAATTTAAAAATAAGATAGATGGTAGAAATAGTAAGCCTGAGGTAATGGAAAGGAGTAAGGCGGATAAGAAATATAGGGAAAGGAGATATTCTTTATAATGATAAGGACAAAATTCTCCCTCTATGGAAGTCAGCAATTGTAGCCACATCTGTGTGTTTAGTGGTCCTATGAGTAAGGTGGCTGTGGTGACTGGGATCAAGGTTATCCATTGACTTAGAAACCAAAACTCTCACTTATGCAGAATGACCTATTCAGTGTGACTGTTGACTACTTAATCTGCTAACTGGAGACCCCAGGTGGAGTCTTAGATACGTCAGCATTCCCCTAGGGAACACTGCAGCTACCCAGTGGCAGGTTTCTTATGCTCGTTTCCATAAAGGAGATGGAAGAGATGCTTCTTCATGGAATCATATGTGTTGGCTTATGAACTTGTCTTCTTTATGATTTTTTGGGCAGAATCATTTTCAGGGATCTTCAGAATTCCTTATCCACCATCATCACATTTGGTACAGTTTCAGTCTAATTGAGCATTCAGTTACTTCAAAGAAGTACAGAGGATCATTACTATTGAATAACTGGTCTTACCATACTACCCTAACCCCATGTCCAGAAACAGCTAGCTCTACCTTAGCTGACAAGTAGAATATAGTACCAAAGAGGTCATTGCTAATATAGTAGTTTTTTTAAAAAAAACATATAAAAATTGAAGGATTTAATTATGTAAGACACAAAATATTCCTTGATTAGGAGACGATTACGTTCTGCTATCCTTGTGGAATGTACATGCCCAAGAATAAAGGGATGTGAGTCAAAGCAACTACTCTCACAATTACACCCAGTATCTCAAAGCATTATGATTGTTATCCTCAATTTGAGCTTAAAACTCAAATATTGGCTTAATGCTCTTATCTTAGTGCCCAAAGAGAGAATGATCCCATCATTGGATAGGACAGTGGTCCCATTTTATTAAAATATGAAACCATCACTTAGAAACATGCTTTATGCCACTTACCAATAACTTGATTGCAGTTGTCTTTGTGTCTACCCCATATGAACTTCTTTCTGATATTCCCCCTTTAGAATTTCTGGTCTCTCTTGTTCCAAATGTACATTGCTCAAAAGGTGCAATGATATACATTGAGAACATTATAATGAAACCTATTATTTTGTGTGCAAACTCAAAATTAATAGTAATAAAAGTAAAAACACTGTTCAGATCTCAAAACTTCCAAAAGGTTTGCCATGAACGCTGTAGCTCTGACCAACCCTTCTCTCCTGTAATAATGTTTTACTTTACGGCTTCTCTCATGCTATTGTGTTATATCTTATAATTATTATTCTTTTCCCAGATTCTGTTTTCCTTCCCACAGATGCTGAGGAATTGCTTGTTTGCCCGTCTGCACACTCTCCATTGTGGTATTTCTCAAGCCTTGAAGACAGTGAGCAATCCTGTCACCAACCCATAGCAAAGGATGATATAGAGGGCCTTTAAAGAGCAACAGGATTCAAGGCAGAGGGGTTATTTTTATTTTGAAGCTTTCCCTGGGCCATCATTCTGCTTCTGCTTTGAAATTAAAATAGCAACAAATGGTAGAGCTTTCTGAAGCCATTTGGAGGTTGAAAGTTCGTCTCCAGTTATAAGAACTACATTTGTCCATAAAACTCTAAAGTTTATTCATAGGTTCCACATCAGTGACTTCAATACTTTGTGAAAATTGTTCAACATTGATTTTTTTTTATTTGGGAGTTCATTAATGACCAAGGGGTTTTTTTTATTGACAAATACATGGCACTTTAAATTTTTCTTATTCAGAAATTTCTATTTACAGTAAAATGTTGGAACCAAAATGTAGTGACTGGTCCTGGTTCTATGCTTTTGAGATAACTCAACAGGAGGGAAAAGCTTCTGTAAGTGTTTGCTAGCACAGAATTATACTGGGTTATTTGTGGCAAGATAGTCTTGATGCTACATGGGTGCAAAGAATTATGTAGGGGAGGGGTTAAAAAGCACAAATTTCTGCATCTTCCTATAAAACTTCTACCCATTGGTTGAGCATTGCCCACTCGTGATATGTTCTGGGGAGAAGTTCTTTTTAGAATTTAACAGTAGCACAATGTTTGTGTGTTTTAAAAGATAAATTGCATCCTCTTATCAGATGATGTAAATGACATAATTTATAATGTTTCTATTTTGGTTTCTCCTGCCAAGTTCTATGCTAAATGTAACCTCAATTACATTAACTTATCTTCTGATAAAAATCTCTCTGCCTTTCTTCTGTCTTTTAGATAAAAAAAAAAATGCTCTCTCTGGAACTTATACAGAAGCCAAAGGATATATATTTTGATAGCTTCGTGCTTGGACTTGCTCACCACCCAGAATATATTTGACAGACTTCACTCTTTTCACACTTTTAAACAGTGGCCTAATTTGCTCAGAACAAATATATGATGAACTCATATGGGAGTAACCGTTGTGACTTGGTCATTCTATCTTTGGAGAAAGAAAGCTGGCTGCAGATCTTGACTCCCAACTTTAAATCTTATTGTCAGTGGGCTTGTCTGCAATAGAAAGGCACAAAGTGAACCTCAGAACTCTCAGTAACTTTCTTGTGACCAAATTTATCATGCAGGCCCAGACAGTGTTGTAATTCTTTCTGTTACAAACATGTTTTCCTGAGTTTAGACACACAGTAACTCTTGATAACATTAACCTTATACAGAAAAGGAGGTTTAGGCTGTAGATTTGCTGAAATTTTTATGCTAAAACTCAAGGGGTGTATCCTGGGCTCACACTTTGTCTCTGTGCTATTTCTTGTATAAATGGCTTGTTTCCTCATTTATAAGATTGTCTCCTCATCCATAAGATATCAAAACAGTCACGCCAGTGTGGAGAGTAAATGCCACACGAGACTGTAGGCAGTGTCCACCTCTGAATGTATACACATTGTGACGTATGCAGTGCATATTATGTAATACATAGCGTTTTGTGTGTAAACGCTATCCAGTATGGTATTATGCTGGCCTCACTCAAGTGTTAGCTACTACTAGAATTTTAGAATTATTGAAATTAATCAGATATTGGGCATTAAATTAGATATTTTATTTTTAAATTTTTATTTATTAGTGTGTGTTTACGTAGCTCACCCCATGGCACACCAGGACAGGCCAGCAGAGCTTGTTTTGTGGAGTTGATTCTTTCCCTTTACTTTGCTCCCAGAGACTGACCTAGGGTTGCCAGCCTTAGAAAGCAAGTGCCATCTTGCCAGTCCCAGAATGTGTGTGTGTGTGTGTGTGTGTGTGTGTGTGTGTGTGTGTGTGTACATATACATATATTTTAACATTTGCTTTCTAGCTATGTTATATACTTTCTCAGTTACAGGGTAGTCGATATGATAAAACATAAAAAATCTTTTAAAACAATTGCTTCTTTTCTGTTCTTAAAATTGTACTACAAGGTCCTTGCAGAGAACAGAGTTCTATCTACTTATTTTTTGTGCTCCTCACTTTATTGAATAGAAGATGTTCGATAAATGTTGACGTGGGATAGTCTGAAATCTGGCCAGCTGTTATTCAGAGACTCTGTTTATTGCGTTCCGTGGATGACTCAGACACTGGCAATACAAATATAAATAAAATATGGCTCTGCTTTAAAGTAAGTACATCATAGACAGGAGATGAACATGAGAAGAGAGAAATGATTCCCAGGGAAGTACTACTTGTGGCAGAGGGTTGGTAGGCATGGGGTGGGCAGAGAGTGGGCAGGAAAATGATGCTGGGTGCAGGCTTTCTGCTAATGTGGCCTTGAAACTTAACCTTCCTATGTCTCTGAGCTTTGGGGTCAACAATAAATTTAGTTACCATGGCAACAAAGATTCCAGTACATTTAGGGTCAAATTACCCTTGAAAAAATCAATTGCCCATCAAAAAAGAATACACATAATATTTTAAAATACACCTCTAATTTATACATATGATGTATGTCTAATGGTGTAGAGCATCTAGTGAGGATCCAATATCTTACAATTATTAGTATTTTCGTGGTGGTATCATTCAACATAAGATGGTTAGGCTGAAAATAGAAGCTAAGGACTATATTTTAACTGTATTGGCCAATGGAAGGTTAGTAATATTTATGTCCTTTGTTTATGAATGTCTCAATATTCAATTAAAACCAATAATGAATAGTTTGTATGGATCCTTTTATTCAAATTTATTTTATTAACTTTACATCCCATTATCAACCTCCCCTCTACTCCCTATGCTCCCTCCTTTTCTCCTCTGAGAAGGGGAGCCTCCCTCTTAGGTATCTTTCCCTTCATCCTCCCACATCCTTCCTCACCATCCCTCACCCGTCCACCCAATCCCTCGGTACATCAAATCACTGAAGGACTAGACACATCCTCTCCCACTGAGACCAAACATGGGGCCCCAGCTAGGAGAATGGGATTCACAAGCCAGCAAGAGGTTCAGGGACAGTTCATGCTCCAGTTGTTGGGGGACCCGCATGAAGACCAAGCTGCACATCAATTACATATTGTGTGTAGGGGGCACTTGCTACATATGTATGTGTTTGCTGGGGGGCTAGATCCAGCCCATGCTTGCTCTTTGGTTGGTGGTTCATTCTCCAGGAGGTCCCAAGGGTCCAGGTTAGTTGACTCTCTTGGCCTTCCTGTGGGGTCCCTGTTCTCTTCAGGTCCCTCAATCCTTCCCTCAACTCTTCCATAAGACTCCATGAGCTCCACTAATGTTTGGTGGGTCTTTGCATCTATTTCTGCTGGCTGCTGGATGGAGCCTCTAGGAGGACAGTTATGCTAGGCTCCTGCCTGCAAGCATGACAGAGTATTATTAATAGTGTTAGGGATTGGTTCTGGCCCATGGGATGGGTCTCAAATTGGGTCAGTCATTGGTTGGCTGTTCCCTCTGTCTCTGCTCTATCTTTGCCCCTGAACATCTTGTAGACAGGACACATTTTGGGTCAAAGGTTTTCTGAGTGGACTGCTGTCCTTGTCCCTCCACTGGGAGTCTGGCCTGGCTACAGAAAGTGAACATTCCAGGATCCATATCCCCCATGGCTACGAGTCTCTGCTAGAGCCACCCCCTTAAACACCCAATCCCAATCCCAGGTCTGACAAATCTGAGAGTTCCCCCCCCCCCCAATTTCTTTTCTTTCTCCCCTGCTCTCCCTACATTGATCCCCACTGAATCACTCCCCTCCCCATCATCATTTCATGGGTTCTTTAGGATTTGTATTGGTAGGGATGCATCCCTGTAACTCCAGTTCCTATGAGACAGTTACATGAGGGTCATGGATTCTAGGACAGTCTAAGCCATACAGAAGACCCTGCTTCAGAGAGAAAGGAATTCATTATCATAAATTAGCTATAAATATGAGGGAAATTTTGTCACTGATTTGTAGGCTGTAGCTTATAAATGAATCTATTTTTATACTATAGACTTCCTGTCAAGTAACAAGGCAAACATCTTTATTTCTCTGTCTGGGATCTTACGACTCTACAAACACCTAAATGTAGCTGACATAATAGTTGTGAAGATCAAAACACTGTGATGAGATCCATCAGCAATCGACAATATTTAAAGCAAATGTCTCTATAATAGATTTAGACATGGAAAGTTTTTAAGGCATTCCTTTAAAAGTAAAAGAAAAAAGTTAGTTATATGAATAAGGTTTAAAATGCACTCTGTGGTGGCACACGCCTTTAATCCCAGCACTTGGGAAGCAGAGGCAGGCGGACTTCTGAGTTCAAGACCAGCCCGGTCTACAGAGTGAGTTCCAGGATAGCCAGGGCTACACAGAGAAACCCTGTCTGGAAAAACCAAACCAACCAACCAAACAAACAAAAACCCGCACTTTGTTTTCATATACCCAGAGAATCTTTTGCCCAGAAAAGGGGCTCAATATCTCACTCATAAGAACAAAAGGTGCCTTCCGTATGGGAAACTGTGACCAAAGAAGGTTGTGCTCCCAGATAAAGGGCTGGTTTTCAACGCCTTCTGAACATCCTCTGTAGAAATATGCAAATACTTGCACACACTACAGATCTTGAAAAGAAAATCAGTTAAGTCATGTTCAGAAGGGTTGTTGATTTGAAATGGCAGTAGGCTCAACAGCTGAATGGTCTCACTCTCTTTAGCTTCTACCAGGACAAGTGGAAAGTTCCTAAAGGTCTTTTCTCTAATACGTATTTTGAACATTTTCCTATATAAGGAAAAGTTGAAAAAATAAAACATCTGAATTGTACAATGACCATCGACCTTCAACAATTTTAAACATTACTATCAAAATACATAAATATTATTACTCCTTATGAGTATCCATACTTTTAACCTATCTCTATTGGTTTATAATTTATATACCATAAGATTTATCCACTTTAAATACAAAACAGAATGGTTGTAGTTGTAAGTTTTGGAACATAATTCCCTAAATTCCCTAAATTTTTTTAGAGACATTTACAGCTGATATTCCACCCCACCCTGACCATGGACAAGCACAGATCTTTTTTTCCATAAGTTTGATTCGGACAATCAATAATAAAATACAATTAATTTAACAATTGAATTTCCATAAACTTAATCTGTATTTGATCTGGATAATTCCTGTGGATGGAGTCATATGTATGATATCATATTTTTCATTTTATTATAATCACAGTAAACTTGAACTTATCTCTATTGAAGCATTCAGTGGTATTTCATTCTTCATACATGTGTGTATGTGTGTGATGTTGTGTATGTGTGGTATATATTCTTGTAAATGTGTGTATATGTATGTGCATGTGTGTACACATGCATATGTAGAATCAAGTGTGTTTCCTTGACAATTCTTAAACTTTTAACTTTTGAGACAGGGCCTCTTATTGAAGCCAAAGCTAACCCCCATGGCTAGGTTTACTGGCCTATGAGCTTCAGGGGTCTGTGTTTCTTTGCTACCATAGGACTGATGTTATAGACACACACTGACATGACCAACATTTTACTTAGGTTTTGGGGCTCCAAACTCAGTTCCTTACTTGCTTTCACAGTGGCACTTGATCGACTGGGTCGATTCCCCATCCTAATAGTCATTCTTTGATTGCTGAATAGTATACACCAACTTACGTTTACCCAGTAAGTACTTAATAGACACTTGTACTGTTCCTAGTATTTCAAGTTATATAGGATTCCATTTTTTAAAACCATGTTGAGCTGATTTCCAAAGTGTCAACACTATTTTACATGCCTATTGCTAATGTGTGAGGGATTAGGTGCTGATGCCCTTGGAGAGAAGTCCTCTGACTCCATGACTGAAGTACAATATGACATGTCATGGTGGTCTGAACTTTCATTTTGCTAATAAGCAATGATGTAGACTATGTTCTCACATGCCTTTTTTAAAGTGAAATGTTAATTTTGGTTTTGCCATTTTTAATGTTTCTTTTCTTCTTGTTGAGTTATAAAGAGTTCTTTATACAATTTGAATGAAAATCTTTAAGTTACAATTTGCAAATGATTTCTTTAGCGTGTGAACAATTTTTTTGTGATACCCTTTGAAGCATAGAAAATTTTAATTTTATCTCAGAACAATTTATTTCTTCTTTTGTGATTTGTGCTTTTGTTATCACACCAAACAATATACTTAATCAAAGACCACAAAGAATTTGAATTGTATTTTCTTGCAGATATTTTGAAGTTTGAACTCTAACATTGATCTTACTTTTTCATTAACCGTGTTTTCAAAAGGCCCACTGCTTCTTATCTCTATATGGTCTGTTTTGCTATCGATACTTTTTTTTAAATCATATTTTAATGCAATTTATTGTACTTCTTAGGTGAAGAATGTCTGTTTGATTTTTAAAATTATTTGTCGGTTAAGTTTCTCTGACAAATCGCTGAGTAGTTTCTTCGAGTTTTTCTTTAAAAATCATTGAGTTTCTTTATAAAAATCATTTTAATTCTCTCTGTGAATCTGTACATATTAACGCCCTATGGTGACTTTTTTAAAGCTTTTGTCTGTTAAGTGAGGTGATAGTTGCCTAACGTTCTTGGTGCTTCTTGTTACATACCACCTGTGTATTGGAGGACTGGGTGCTTGTTTCAATCTTTGTCTTTTTCCCATGAGTCTGAGGCTGTAGTCCTTGACACAGGAATGGCCATGTCAGCAACACACATCTGCTGAGGACTTTACTCTCTCAGGACTTTCTCTGCTATGCTCACACTTGACAATTCTCCAGACACAGAACTATGCCACCTTCAAATGAAGATAGTGACCGCCTTTCATCCCGACCTAGGCCCCTCCATCATTGTTATTTCCTTTGTTATACTGGATAGGCCTCTAGTATAATGGTGAGTACACCTGATGGGGCAAATAGTCTCCTTCTTACTGACTTGAGCCAGGAACAAGGCAATCATTCTTTTCTTCTTTTTTTTTTTTAAGTTATTTTTAAAATCATCACAGATATGGGTTCTATTATGACATTTGTGTCCCCCCTACACACATCCACGCCCATGTGTACACACATACATGCATGTGTGTGCATGCATGCACACACACAACACACACACACACACACACACACACACACACACACACACACACACACCTTTCTTCCAAACCCTTACTCCTTCCTTGCTGGTCCTGTCTCTCTCCTACACCAGCATTTGTATTTATTGAGTTGCAGCATTTTCCTTCTGTTCTTCATCTCATGAAAGCCTTTTCACAAGTGCCCGGAGGATTATGTCATAAGACCTTTGTGCACAATATTTGGTGATCACTTGTTTTCCTGTATTATATTAATGTGGTGGACTATGATTTACTTGGGAACATTAAGCTGGTTTTTCATTCTTAGGATTAATCCTACTTGGTCATGATTTTAATTCCTTGAATACGTTGCTGAATTTGCTTGGGTACTTGATTGCTTGTAAGCTGTGTTGATATGTGTTTTCCTCTTCTTGTTATGTCTTTGTCTTTCTTTGGTGTAAAGGTGATACTGGATTCAGTGAGTTGGGAGACCTATATTCTGAGGGTGTTTTTAAAAGATTGGTATTATTTGTACTTTAATATTTGATAGAACTTGTTAAGGAAGTAGCTTATGTCTTGGCTTTGCTTTATGGGGAGATTTTGATTATGAAGTCAATTTACTTTCCAGAAATTCTGTTTTGGAATTAGTTTTAGTGTCCATTGGGAATTTGTGTTTTCCAAATTGTTTAATTTGTTGGCACATAATTGTCGAACATTCCATTGTAAACCTTTTTTGCTCTGTGACATGGCTAGTACTTCTTTTTCATTTGGTTCTGGTCATTTGTATATGATCTTCCCTGGCCTTGGTTACTATTTTCTGTTGTTCTGGTAAGACACCATGGCCAGGGTGACTTATATGAAATTGGGTTTATGTTTTCAGAAAATTAGAGTCCAAGATGGCAGAGAATAGATGTGGAGACAAGAATAACTGAGAGCTTACACCTTGAAGTGTAAACCTGATGCAGAGAACACAGTAGAAAACCCACCCACCCGTGACAAAGTTCCCAAGCAAGGCCACACCTCAGAATCCTCTCCAAATATCCACCAACTGATGACCAAGTACCCAAATGCCAAGACTCATGGGTAACACCTCCCTCAATCCACCACATTCTACTCCCTGGCTACAGTAATCTTATGACCATACCATAATGTAAAATGAAGTATGATTTCAAAAGTCCCCATTCTCTTTGACAGCCACAGCACCCATTAAATGTCTAAAATTCAAAGTGTTTTCTGAGACTCAAGGGAAATTCTTAATCATAACCCCCATATAAAATAAAAAGGCAAATTACATATAATGGTACAGAATATGCAAATGGGAAGGAAGGGGGCATAGTGAGGAAATAGTGGACCAAAGCAAGACAAAAACAAGCAGGGCAAATTCCATGTCCTGTAGCTCCATGTCGAATGTCAAATGCTTTAGCTGGCTCTGTGGCTCTGTCCCTCTAACTGTTTGTTCTCTCTCTCTCTCTCTCTCTCTCTCTCTCTCTCTCTCTCTCTCTCTCCTCTCTCTCTGTGTGTATCTCTGTCTATCTCCCTCCCCTCTCCCCCCCCCTCCCCCCCCCTCCCCCCCAGCTGGTGTACCCTTACCTTCAGAAGGTATCTCACAGTTCTGGCATGTCCGGCTTCTTGAAATCTTCAGTGAAGTTCAGGCTTCACCTCACAGCTTTACCCAGTGGCCTTTCAGAGCCTCTTACCCTCTAAGAGCCTCTACGCAGAGACTGGCCTGCCGTATATTGTCTGACCTCAGCATCTCCCCTTAACCACAGAGAAAGATTTCACAACCTCTCTATTCATGTATCTGTTATGACTCTAAGCCAGAACCACATGGAGAACATTGCCAAGTTTGGCTCCCCACTAAGGATGAACCCCAGTTCCCTGAGCCATATTTTAGCCTTTTTTGTTCATTCTTTAGGACTTTCCTTTCACACATCTTAGCTGGGTGAGATTTTTGTTGGGTGAGAGTACCCCTCTTTTTATTCCAGTAGAGATCTGGCCCCACCTTAATGACACTATCCTTAATAATTAAAGCCTCTCTTCTAACTCAAGCCTTAGCTGTAACATCAGGCTTGCCAGTATCCCTTTCCCCTTTGTCTTAGTTAGGGTTTTACTGCTGTGAACAGACACCATGACCAAGGCAAGTCTTATAAAGGACAACTTTAATTGGGGATGGCTTACAGGTTCAGAGGTTCAGTCCACTATCATTAAGGCGGGAACATGGCAGCACCCAGGCAGGCATGGTGCAGGAGGAGTTGAGAGTTCTACGTCTTCCTCTGAAGGCTGCTAGTGAAAGACTGACTTCCAGGCAGCTGGGACTAGGGTATTAAAGCCCACAACCACAGTGACACATCTACTCCAAGAAGGCCATACCTCTTAATAGTGTCACTTTCTGGGCCAAGCATATATAAACCATCACACCCTCCATCAAGAGACTAGTTTATGACATTTTGGGAAAATCACATTATGCACACCAATTCAGTACACACACCCCCATTTTTGTGACCTTCACACCCAAAAGAAAATTAAAAATTAAATTTAAAGTAAAAATAAAATCCCATTTGTGTTATCCATGTCCTCACTGGAGCATGGTCAAGCTCTCAGTGGCTTGCCCCTTAAATAGAATTGAGTAGCACCCCCTTCCCAGACCCTCACCAGAAGCCATCAATTGTAGACAGGTAACTTCAGCATCCTTATCACACATTCTGGGAGACCTCTGAGGCCTTTGTCAAGGTCCACCGGGCTACTCGGGCCACGGGCTGTATTGGTGGTCTGTGCCATCCCCCAGAAACCACGTCAGAGCCCATAGTCAGTGCTCTTGCTGACTGTAAAGACCAAGCAGACTGGCTTTACAGTTGGAGTAACGATTGCAGATGTGTAACTGAAAAAGAGGAACATGGAAGGTTTCTGTGACACCTCCCTCCCCCCCCCCCCCGCCAAGGAGCAGCCTAAACAGGAAGTCATCAAAAAAGAACTCTTAAACAGTTTATGACATTTTAGTTTATCCTCAGGTTTGTTCTTAGGGAGAGGGCAGAAAGCAGCCATCCTTTGCCAGTTCGCGTGGTCTCTAGCCCAGTTGTTAAGAGTGTTCCCTTTCTGTAACCTCTGGGGCTGAGCCTTCACAGTCCACGTAGCCCTCAGCATGAATGTCTTCCTAGATCTTCTTGGGTTGATATTATAAGCTCTAGTTATAGTATTCAAATGCTTTCTAGTTCAAAACCCAAAGTCCTCTACATTCCTCAAAACCTCAGCATGGTCATATCTGTCACAGCAATAGTCCACTTCCTGGCCACACCTTCTCTCCTACTTACTTTCCTATTGCTGTGATAAGGGCAGCATGACCAAGGTAACTTAGAAAAGAAAGTTAATTTGGGACTTATGGTTTTAGAGGGTTAGAGTTCGCATGGCAAAGCAAAGGCAGGAACAGCCAAGAGCACACATTTCCGGCTGCAAGCTGGAGACAGAGAACGCTGGAAATGGCACGAATATTTGGAAGCCTCAAAGTCCACCCCCAGTGACATCCTGCCTCCAGCAAGATCACACATCCTAATCCTCCAAACAGCTAACAGCTGGGGATCATGTAATAATCAAGTTTCTGAGAGTCATGGGGGCATTTCAAACCACAATAGTCAGGGTTTCTTAATGTTGATAATCAAAAAACAAAGACCACCACCAACAACAAAACTTTTAGTAGGTTTTAAATTTTTCTTTCCTATCCCTTTTATTTTTAATTCTGTTACCATTTAATCCACTGCTTATTCTGAGTTTAGTGTGTTATTTATTGCATATCTCTGTTATTGACCTGAAATGTTTTCCTTTTTCTAATACTGACATTTAAAATTACAATTTCTCTCAAACAGGTTGCTTTCCATTATGTATTTGACAAACCTTGACTTTGAAACATTAATTTGCTACAGGCCTCAGAAGTGGCAGGGCAGCCGGCACAGGAACCTTTCTACCTCCCTCTTCACCGAGGGGGCACTGCAGATCCACAGACCTCTCTGCCCCTTCCATGCAAGTAGAGAGCTTGCCTTCCGGGAGTGCTCCAACCCAGGGACTCAGGACTCAGGAGGGATCCACTGCCCACTGCACACGGGTCTTACCAGGGAAAGCGGATCTCCCAGAAGTGCTGGCACAGGCTTACATACCCACAGGAGGAACAAGCTACAGCCAGAAACAGCAAGAACATCTAACACCAGAGATCAACAGATGGAGAAAGGCAAATGCAAGAATCTTACCAACAGAAACCAAGACTACTTGGCTTCATCAGAACCTAGTACTCTCACCACGGCAAGTCCTGGTGATAGAGGAATTTAAGGAGAACATGAATAACTCCCTTAAAGAATTACAGGAGAACATGAGTAAACAAGTAGAAGCCCTTAAAGAGTAAACACAAAAATCCCTTAAAAAATTACAGGAAAGCACAACCAAACAGGTGAAGGAATTGAACAAAACCATCCAGGACCTAAAAATGGAAGTAGAAACAGTTAAGAAACCACAAAGAGAGACAACTCTGGAGATAGAAAATCTAGGAAAGAACTCAGGAACCATTGATGCAAGAATCACCAATAGAATAAAAGAGATAGACAAGAGAATCTCAGGTGCAGAAGAAAAATTAATTTGCTCGCATTAGGTTCAACAAATCTTTAATTCTCTGGATTTTTTCCTTTCATTTATGTGGCAGCTTAAAGTTAATTTTTTTATTTTTTAAACATTCTATCATGGTATTTAATGTAAATGAGGTCCATGATCTGTGTTTTGTGGCATCTCAAACTTTCTGGGGTCTACATCACACTTTTGGGCTTGCTGTTAGATTTGCACATTGCCTTCTTGGGGTTCTCTATGAGAATTCTGGGGTAAATTTTCTGTCATCACAGGGTTTTCCTTCAAAACATGGAGGGAAGCTACTGTGAATCCACAGTTGTTGCATTTTATAAAATGCAACACCAGTATAGTATTGATGGTGTCAAGATGCAATGGCAGCTTAAGCAAGGAGTTGCACAGTGCCTCTGAATGTCTGGGATCCTGAATGTGGGAACTGCGTCTCTAGTTTGTCCTGTGGGAGCCAAGCACATTTTTCTTATAGCAAAGTCTGTCATATGAGTTAAAACCATGAGCCTTAGATGTCTGACATTATTTTAATTCCCGAGAAACCACCAAGGTGTCCTCCCTATTGTCCAAACACAAAATTCTGGACTCTTTGGAGGCCGTAATTTTTTCACCAGCCATATTTTTCTAGTCCCCAACTTCATATGTGACCTCTCGCTAGGGAAGCTACAAGTTTTCTAAGTCCCTCCGTTCTTTTTGCTCAGCCTTCGGTGTAGACTTGGCTCTTAGCCAAGTAACTGCAAGCAGCTATGTCCTAGCCTGGTTGCTAGGCTACGTTTCAGAGATTTCCACTTTCTCCGCCGTGTTGTCACCTGAAACCTCAAGAACATGCTCCTCAACACTTCTCTAGCCACATTCTAAACGTTGAAGCTCTCACTAGAACTGCCCAGTATGCCTGACCTTCAATGTTCTTGGGCTTCTCTAACCAACAATGCCAATTTTGTCTCACAAACCAGTTTCTATGACCCACACCATCAGGTCAAGTTACAGCTACAACCCCCCCTTCTCTAGTACAAAAAAAATCTGTTCAGTGAAAATTGATTTTTCATCAATATACCTCATCTAGGATACAGAGAAAGAAGCTTGTACTAGCTGCTTCCCTCCTTTTGTCTGGCCCTTAGCCTATGGGATGGTACTGCTCACACTCGGGTACTACTGGAAATATTCTTATAGAAATGCACAGACATAGCTTTACTAATACACCAACAACTTCTTGATGTAATGGAGTTGAGATCTGAGATCATCATACTGTTCCACGGGAGCTTGCAAAGGTCATCCCTTCAGCAGTTCATGAATGTAATATATAAAAGCCAGCTAGAGCCATTTGGCTGGTGATGCTGTATCATTTTTTTGTGTCTTTATTGATTATATTGAGAAGAAAATATTGACCTTCTAGGAAAGATTGACTCCTGTTAGTTTTGAACTCCGGGAGGCAATTCAAAGTTTGTATTATAAAACTTTTGATTCTGCCCCTAATAATGATGGGTACGGCACATTGCTCAGCCCTCAAACTACAGAATGGCCCATTGATTTCCTCTGAACCACAACTCACACTTCCTTATGTCTATCAAAGCCTCTGTTCAAAGAAACAGTACTCACTGCTTGCTTTAAGGACAACTGGTACGCTTGTGTTTCTAGATCAGCAATTCTTACAAGTGTTGGAGTCTTGGACCCTTTTGGACATTTTCTGAAAATTACCAATTCTAATTCATGGCAAAAAATTTTGCAAATTTATGTATAAAGCATTTTTTTCAATTCATACAATTTATTGCACTGGAGAGTTCTCTCTATTGTATAAATATAAAAATGGTGTCTGCATAAGAAGGGGGGGG
>JADRCD010205220.1:0-17955 GCA_019843815.1 Montemys delectorum | reverse complement strand
TCATCATCATCATCATCATCATCATCATCATCATCATCATCATCATCGTGTGTGTGTGTGTGTGTGTGTGTGTGTGTGTGTGTGTTGTAGAGTGCATGTGGAGGTTAGAAGGCAGCATTATTGAGTCTAGTCTTTCCTTCTCCCTTTACATGGATTCTGAGGATCAAGCTTAGTCTCCATGCTTGAGCAGTGAAGGCCCTTACTTACCGAGCCTTCTCTCTGTCTTTTAAACACTTGTTAATGTACGGTTGCAGGCTGAAGTCCAGTCTAGTTAAAGTACTGTAACCGTAAGCACTGAGTTGGATAGAGGGTCTTTAAGATATATTTACCCTGTGTGCTTGCACGTCCATGTCCCGTGCAGTTTCCCAGTCTTTCCCCCTGATCGATCTCCTTGATTTCTATCAGCTTGCCGACTTCCAACGCCGCCTCTAAGCACAATTCTGTTTTATCTGTCTTTCTGTGACTGGCTTATTTTATTTAACACAATAACATCTAGTTCCATACTAATCACTGAAAGTAGTTGGATTTCCCATTTTAAGGCTGGCTAATTTATAAGTATCCATATTATATGTATCACTTATTTTAAAAATCAACTCTTTTTTATTTTGAGATTATAATTTTTAAATCATAATGTAACATAAACTATGTCACCTCTCCCTTCTCCTTTTCCTCCAAGCCCTCCCATACAGTTTTTGCTCTCTGTTACATTCATAGCCTTCTTTCCATTGTTATTAAATGCACATATACACTATATATAATATATTTATTTGTATATGTACATAAATAGAACCTGCTCAGTCTATATAGTGTTATTTCTATATATGCCATAGGGATGAGCATTTGGTATTGGATAATCATTTATTGTGCTCTGCCCTGGGAAAAAAGATCTCATTCCCTCTCAGCTTTCTTTAGTTGCCTGTAGTTCTTTGTGTAGGGTTGAGGCCTGTGGCATCACATCTAGGCAGGTCTGTTCTTGCTCAGCTCGTGTTTAGGTAGCTATGTCTGTGAGACTTTATGATCGAAGGTTCTGTGACATTAGGAAACACAATCTCACTACAAGCTGCCTGTTCCTCTGGCTCTTACAATCATTCTGCCCCTCTTCCAAAATGTTCCCCAGAAGGTGAGATTTATAAATTATATGGCATTTCTGTTATTTATTTATTTTAAAGAAAACTCTATACTGTTTTCCAGTGGCTACTATACTCTCTCACAAGGGTTCCACATTCTTTGCACCCTTGCCAACACTTATTTTCTGATTTTTGATAATGGCATTTCTCCCTGTCTCACTTTTATTTCTGTGATAGGACATTCAGGGGGAAAAAGAACAGATTTAAGAGAGAAAGGGTTTACTTGGGTCGTGTTTCAGGCCTCACTCAGTCCATCATTAAAAGGAAGTTGAGGTAGGAACTTGAAACGACTAACTATCCACACTCAAGAGCAAGAGAAATGAATGTGTGCGTGCTTGCTCCTGCTCAGCCTGTTCTCTACACTTCCCTGGCCCAGAGTCTGGTCCATGAAGTGATGTTACTCACATTCGGGGTGGGCCTTCTCAGTTCTATTAGCCCAATGGAAAATAATCTCTCAGAGGCATGCCCAGGAGTCAACCAACCCAAGATAATTCCTCATTACCAGATGTGTCTAGGCTGTGTCAGATTGACATCTCTACTGCTAAACATCACAACATTATAATAGAGGCCTCCCAGTGGGTTTACTTGTGCTTTTTCTGATGACTAGTAGCATTGAATATCTTTGCATTTGCTGTTTCTCTTTCGTCATTGAAGAAAAGTCAACAGAACATTGTCCATTTCACTGGGCTGTTGGGGCTTGGTGGCTTTTGAGTTACAAGTTACTCCTCCCTGTTTTAAGCACTGATCTTTTAAAAGATGTAGGGTTTGCAAATATTTTCTCTACTCCTTAGGTTGAGAGCTTCTATTGGTTGGAGTCCTTGAGTCTGTAGTAACTTCAGTCAAAAGATATATAGTGGGAAACAATACCAATTATGCATGAAGGCTTTATGTTATATAGAAAAAATATATGAATAATATAGATGTTAATAGTATTTATACTAGGATATGGGAACAGAAGAAACCTTTCCTTTTCTTCTCATAGTCTTACATTTTCCAAGTTGCCTAATAAGAATTCAATCTGTAAAACTTGATAAAGGCATCAAAGATATTTGGAAATGAATCATGGAGAGCTCATGGACCATCTTTCCTATTTGTGGTGCTCTTGTAACTTCTGGAAATAGACTTACTGAACTCAAGCCGTTTGCTGTCACATTTGGGGGAACAGGCAACATGCAGATAAGCAGAGACATAAATGGAATAATTTCCAGGACATGTGAGAACTAAGGGAAAGATGCATGTGAAAGGGAGGACACAGGGTGATCAAGGAAACATTCTATGAGTCCATGATATCCTATCGAGCTCTCAATGTGCAGAGGCATCAGTGTGAAGCAGAAGGAAGAACAAGCTCAAAGATCCGGAGATGGGAAGGAAGGAGCATGTCCATGTCTGAAGGAACAGGCCAGTAGGCTGGAGAGGCAGGCGTGACTGACAAGCAGAGAGGAGGAGGCACACAGGCTAGCTCTGTAGGGTACCAAGGGCTCTCTCCTGTCAAGATGTGGAATGCAGAGTGAAGAATGCTGGAGGACCCTGATGGAGGGGTTACCATCTCAAGATGTTTGTGCTAGCAGTCTCACTCTGGCGGCTGTGTGCAGAGAACACTTTGTATCTCTCTGTGGAGGATTCTGTTGACAGAGGCTTTCCCTGCAGGCCTGAAGGGGACATAGTTCCTTTTGTAAAGCTGGGGAAGAGCTTTTCAGAGCTAGTAATGGCTGGGACCAGGACTTGAAGTGAGCTCGTCTTTGGATTCTGAGAACCCAACTTCCCCTACCTTAAGGGGCTATCACTCTTAGTCCCAAGGCTATTGTGTGCTCAATTTCTGGCATCATTGAGGTGTCCCATGTTCCCTTTGTGTAATGCTATGTGATTTAGCCTCCCACTGACTTTGTCTCATTGTGTGAAAACCTTTTCTTTCTGATATGGTCCCATTTCTTCTTTCTTAGAACTATATATGAGATGCTGTCCTCCTCCTCCTCCTCCTCCTCCTCCTCCTCCTCCTCCTCCTCCTCCTCCTCCTCCTCCTCCTTCTTTTTTATTTATTTTATATATGTGCATACACTGTCACCATTGCTGTCTTCAGATACACCAGAAGAGGGCATTGGATCCCATTACAGATGGTTGTGAGCCACTTCTCCAGTCCCAATGCTGTACTTCTTAATAAAGTTGATTGGTGTAAGACATAGCTTATGCAAGATCTCCTGATCCCAAACTGTATTTTCTCTATTCCACTTTCCTCTCCTCAACTACAGAAACTCTTGCTCATGACCCATCACCAAAGAATGGCTTGCTTCTTGGGTCATTCCTCTCTGTAGATACAGAAACTCTCGCTCACAGCCTTATCACTGAAGAATGGCTTGTTTCTCAGGTCATTTCTCTCTGCAGATATTGAAAGAAGAAGGCTACCCAGAAACTTTTACACAGAAAGTAAATGTAGCAATAAATACCAGGGAGCCCATAAAAACTCTGGGGGAACCAGAAAGTTAGATTCTGAAGCTAAGCACCCAGATCCTTACCAGTGATGGTACTGGCCACTAAGTCAGGCAGGGATCTCAGGGCACCCAGGACCCAGAGTCTGTACTAAGATTTTGTGCTAAGACTTGTGAAGTTATATATATGTGTGTCCTTACAAGTGACCAAAGACTGATTCTGATGAATAAAGATATTCACACTGTTGAAGATTACTTCTGCTAGTTTAAAAAAGATCTGATGTCAAATTAATTACTTTTTAACTTGTAAGAAAAAATATTTTAGAGAACTCTTTTCAGTTGCTTTGATTGTTTTTCACAGGCATTTGTAGATTCTTGCATGTATAACCAGCTCTAGTTTTGAAATGTCTGACTTTTTTCTTTTTTTTTTAATTTTTATTGCATTATGATGAGAAAAGTTACATAATTTCAATTTATCAATTTGTTAACATTTAAAAACATATTTTAAGTAAATAGAATTAAATCACATTCTTGTTTCCCTTTTGTACCCCCACTCTTCCCAGAGACCCCCCCTTCAATACCTACAATATCTTTTTTCTCATATTCCTTAAAATTTATAAAATATTATAACAATACAAATAAGTATTATAAAAGTTGTTTGATATAAAACAACAATCAATTTAACAGTCTAATGTAGATGCTCATCTACAGCAATAGTGAAAATATATTTTTCTCCATATAAATTTTAAATAACTCCAAACATATTAACTGTATACTTCAAAATAATACATCACTACTGCTATTTTCCTAAATGAACATAAATATATAAAGTCTTTTGTTTGTTTTGTATTTAGTAGAGTTTAAAATCTTGGCTCTTACTGTGGTACAAGCCCAAAATAAGAACAATTTTTAGATATTGGGTTTCATTGTAATAAGGCTATACTTCAATGACCCTCACATCACCAAAGGTTTTTACCTCCATCGTAGCTAAGCTAAGAGTTGAAAGTTCTACTGCACCAAGAAATGAATTGTAGGCTCGATTTTTGGATACAGACTTCCTACTATGGTCAAAGCTATTTGACTTGAGTGAGTGACTTTATTCTCAGCCCACAGAAAACAGGTTACATTCATTTAAGAAATGGTGTAGGTATTAAGATGGTCTACCCATAAAGTCATTCATCAACTGTTTCAATGAACAATGGTTCTGCTTGGAGGGTGGCACAGACATTGGGTGAGGGTAAGAATTTGGTTCATTAGCTATGATAATTTGGAAAATCATTCATCTTAAAGAAAGAGTTACTTATAAAGTCCTCTTCTTCAAACTTGATACAAGAGTTACAAACATCAAGCAAACCATTCAGTCTCACTCTTTGTTGTTCTCTTACAAGCAACCTCCCTAGTTAATGATCTATGTTTCTTTTGGGTATATAACTACTTTTGAAATATATAAGCTATTCTGAAAACCATAGTATAGTATAAAGACATGAAATAAACAATACTACTAATAGAGAGGCTGAGATAGGAGAAGCAAGATTTCAAGACCCTTATGTTGTACACAGCAAGACACTGTCACAAACAAGCTGAAAGTGTAAATAGATTGTCCAATGTTGGACCTATTTCTCCGATTACCAAATTAGAGAGACCATTGGATGACAATCAACACATTTCTAATTCCTAATATTATTGGATTTCAATTGATTAGGATATGTTGGTAACATTAATCTTCATATTAATATATCAAGAAAAAGTTATTGTCACTTCCTGTTGTTTTGTTGTAAGAGGTGGATTTAGGTTTGCTTCTTCTGGGGTGTAGTTTTGGTCCTTATGTTGATGTTTTCCATCTATTATCCTTAGTAGGGCTGGATTTGTGGAAAGATACTGTGTAAATTTTGTTTTGTCATGGAATATCTTGTTTTCTCCATCTATGGCAATTGAGAGTTTTGCTGGATATAGTAGCCTGGGCTGGCATTTGTGTTCTTGTAGGGTCTCTATGACATCTGTCCAGGATCTTCTAGCTTTCATAGTCTCTGGTGAGAAGTCTGGTGTAATTCTGATAGGCCTGCCTTTATATGTTACTTGACCCTTTTCCCTTACTGCTTTTAAAATTCTTTCTTTGTTTAGTGCATTTGGTGTTCTTATTATTATGTGTCGGGAGGAATTTCTTTTCTGGTCCAGTCTATTTGGAGTTCTGTAGGCTTCTTGTATGTTCATGAGCATCTCTCTCTTTAGGTTAGGAAAGTTTTCTTCTATAATTTTGTTGAAGATATTTGCTGGCCCATTACATTGGGAGTCTTCATTCTCTTCTATATCTATTATCCTTAGGTTTGGTCTCATTGAGTCCTGGATTTCCTGGATGTTTTGGGTTAGGAGCTTTTTGCTTTTTGCATTTTCTTTGACTGTTGTGTCAATGTTTTCTATGGCGTCTTTTGCCCCTGAGATTCTCTCTTCTATCTCTTGTATTCTGTTGGTGATGTTTGCATCTATGATTCCTGATTTCTTTCCTAGGTTTTGTATGGCCAGGGTTGTCTCTCTTTCTGTTTTCTTTATCGTTTCTATTTCCATTTTTAGATTCTGGATGGTTTTGCTCATTTCCTTCACCTGTTTGATTGTGTTTTCCTCAAGATCTTTAAGGGATTTTTGTGTTTCCTCTTGAAGGGCTTCTAGCTGTTTACCTATATTCTCTTGTATTTCTTTGAGGGTGCTATTTATGTCTTTCTTAAAGTCCTGTATCATCACCATGAGAAGTGATTTTATATCTGAATCTTGCTTTTCCGGTATAATGGTGTGTCCAGGACTTGCTATGGTTAGGTTCTGATGATGCCAAGTGACCTTGGTTTGTGTTGTTTATTTTCTTATGCTTGCCCCCTGCCATCTGGTTATTTCTAGTGCTACCTGCCCTTGCTAAATCTGACTGGAGCCTGTCCCTCCTGTGATCCTGGTTGTGTCAGAACTCCTAAGAGTCAAGCTGTGTCAGTGATCCTGTGATTCTGGGATTCTGTGATCCTGGGCTTGTTAGGTCACCTGGGAGTGGAGCTTCCTCTGGGTGTTGTGGGACTGGCTGCAGAGCTTGTGCTCAAGGTCTGTTCTGGACACCAGCCCAGACAGACCAGCCTGACTTTTTTTTTTTAGACTGCCTGCTTTTGGGTGAGGAAGAAAGAGTGTGTGAGTTTTCTTCTAGATTTATTTTTCTGGAAAGAAATTTCCAGGCAAAGGTTTTGATTTTAAGAAGTTTCTAGAAGTAACCCAACAAAGTTTTTAATAATAAGATTAATAAGTCTACCACTCCAGGATATGTGTAGTACTACATTTAAAAAAAATACACAGATGGGATATCAAGTAATACAACTGAAATGCTTCTACCCTAGAACAGAAGGCATATACTTTACATGTTGAAGGTAAAAGTACCCTGACATTCCCCTACCCTGAATGAGAACATGCATACATAAATACTTGCCTAAAATGTCAAACCAATTCTACAGGAAAACTATAGCATTCAACGTGGCTCCGGAGCTCGCCCTAATCCTGCTTCTCTGAAACAGCCTTGGGTGGGTTACTGCCCCTTTGAAAACCTACGCTTGTGCTGTGAGCTCAATGGACTATTGAAAGGTGAGTTATATCTTGAGTTTAGAATGTGGGATTTTTTGTGCTTGCCTGGGATGGAACCCAGAGTCTGACATGTGCTAGGCAAGCTCTTTATCACTATGCTACGTCACAGTCCCTTACAAGTGGATGTTAACTTTCTCCCTTACTCCATTATGGGCTCTTGGTAGTTCTCTGTAGCATGGCCTGTGTCTACCTGCCTACTATGTGACTTTTCCTGTGGGACATGAACAATCATTTATTTACCTCAGACAGGACCTCAGTGACAAATGAAAGAAACTATTATCCTAAATCTAGTTTTAGTGACTCTGTTATGGTTGCTTACATGGGTGAAGGTGAGGGGTTACTTACGAGGGTGCGGTTGAGGCAGCAGCATCACCAAAGTGTGAACACCCCAGCACAGTCTGTCACATAAAGGCTGCATGCATCCATGGAGCTCTCTGCATGACTCGTAGGCAGCAGGCAGCTCGGGTGGGTGCTAAGTGTGTGCTCACAGCCATTGTTTCTGTTCACATAACCTTGGGGAGGGGCTTTGGGAAGTTTAGGGGACTTCCTGAAACTTATGAGTTGTTTCCTTCCCGATTCTTGTAAGTTTCATTTGCTCTCTGAGCATTAATGAGCCGCCTTCCAGGATGGAACACTTCAGTAAGAAGAAACAGCCAGCACCACCAGCCACATCAGACATGACCCAACACCACCAGCCACATCACAATGGAGTGCCGTTGCCCTGTGTGCAGAGTTGCCTTCCTGTAGGGCTTGGAACCACTGTGGACATCTTACTGTGCACCAAGTATTTTTTTTTTTTACTCAGTGGGAGGGGTAGTTATTTCATGGCTTCTGTTGGTCACAGCACTGTCTTCCTCACTTGAGGTTATATCAGTAGCTGACTGTCCACTTACCGTTATCGCTCCCCATGATGGACTGGTGAGACATAGTTTATTTACGGGACTCGATTATGAATAATCTAGCAGCCCAGAAAGAAACACGTGCCTTAGAGCTAAGTGGCAGTTAGTGGGAAGACTGAAGTCGGAACAAAGTTTGAAGTCACAGCTATTTTTTGCTATTCACTCAGAAGTTACCCAAATGATCTGAGGGGGCGACTATTTAATGTCACCACATCATATATGTAATTTGAACTATCTGCTCTTAAGCTTCACACGAGTTTTATAATCTTAATAAAAATTTAATTAGAAATAAATGTACTGAATACACCAGCAGAATATTTTCAGTGCTGACTATCAGGCTAGCCAAGTTTAGCGGAAATTTCAAATAAAACTAACACAGCCTCCTACTCTAAAGAGCATCGCATTTTAATTCCATTCACAAATGAGAAAGCTGTTCTCAACTCTCAGGCAGAAAGATACAGACCTCCTGCTGGTTCAGCTTGGGTGAGATACTCCTTCAGTGCACAGGGTCTCCTGTGTATCTCCGATGGTCACTCTCTGGGGTTGGTGGTTCATGGGATGTTCTCTCCCTCCTAAACAGCTCTGTGAGGCAGCAGACTCAGACACATGCTTTCTCTTTGGTACCTATGAACTGCTCAGACCACATGACCCCATCTGACTGAGTTCATGTTAGTGTGAGTCATGGCTCACACCTTCTAGAGGAGTTTAAAGAATGATGTGGTTTCAAAAACACATCTAAGGAAATATCTGGAGCTCTTAGGAGGCAAAGTGTAAATTTGGAGCTCCGTGAATACAAGTATTTCTAGAATTATGACCGGAAAACCGAGATTTCCCAGAAGGCAATAATGATTTCAAATAAGTCATGCCTGTGTCCACAGAAGGCACAAGGGGTTTCCATAGCCCTATATATCATAGCTTTTAAAATGCATTTTAAAATTAATAAGAGTGTGGGATGTAACTCAGTTGGTAGAGAGCTTAGAGCATGCACAAAGCTGTGAGTTCATTCCCAGCACCATGTAAAGAGGCATGATGGTATACACCTCAATCCTAGCTCTAGACATGTAAGGGCAGGAAAGTCAAGTAAGCAACTTTGGCTATGTAGCAAATTTGAGGCCAGCCTGGGCTATATGAGCCCTGGTTTCAAACAAAAAGAAAGCGTACAAACAAACACTAAAATTGCCCAGTTGTATGTAATTTGGAGAAACAACTTCAAGTTTCTGAATCTCATTTTCAATGGGCTTGGGGTTTGCTTATCTGTTATTTCTCCAGATTTTTAATTTTTTGAAAAGGGTCAAGCATTAAGAAACAAATACTGCCAGACCAAGGTAAAAACAAAGCTGCACTTATTGCATGCCTGGGGAAGGAAAGCCTGCCAGTCAGCCGGGAATCCAGTGGGCCTTTCCGAACAGGAACTAGGGCAATGGAAGAAAGACACACACCAGAGAGACAAGAATCCAGGGTCAGGGCTTTGCTTGCTGCACCCGGCAGAAATGCAGCCCCACAAGGGACTGCTCACCTCTGGGTTCACAGGACTGGTGCATCCACGTTCATAATGTAAGACTTCAGGGCCTGGGGTGCAAGGCATGCTTCTGCACTCCTGTTTGAAGTATAGTGGGTTGCTTCTCTTCCTCCTTTCCTGCTTTTACCCCGCCCATTCTTTTTTCTCCCTGATGATTTTTCATTTATTCAATAAAATGTATTATGCTGAGATAAGAAGTTATTCCTATACTGACGTTGACATACCAGGTCTCTTGGGTCTCAATTAGACAATGCTGGGTGTCAGTTCTCACCACATTTACTTTACCCATCCCCTTTTCAGAGGCATTTATGAAAACACTTATGTACATCCAACGTAGCTGAATGTTCAGGATAACAGATGTAACTGGGACGCCACAGGAGATTAAACTCCTTTTCTTTAACTTCTAAGGAATCTTGCCCCTTCTATCAGTAGTGCAGAACCAAAGCCTATATAACACTGTCTGTCAGTTTGCACTTCTTGCTCAAGCCTGCATTGGCCTGACTCGTTTTTCAGAGCATTCTTAACGTGAAGGTTACTTGTATTGTGAACTTTCTGGGATTTACCGGGTTGACAGTAGGGTGTTCAACCAGACCACATCAAGGTAATGGCTCCTTTTCCAGAACAATAAACTATTGAACAGAGTTTCTTTGAGGACTGTTCACTTTCCAAAACTGCCTTCAAAATGTTTTCCCCATTCCGTCAGCCAATTCTAAACTACCGAAAGACACACTGTGCCCCGTTATAAACAGTTTTCCACACCAGAAGACTCCCTTTAATCCAGGTTCTTGTCTTTCTTTTTTACTCTCTTCTGAGGTTCCCCCAACACTCTCACCAAGGTGGTCAAACCCCTTACTGCAGAGAGCGATCAACCTGGCTTTACTCCATTCATGTCTCTGAGGAATCAGCATCAAAAGAGATTATATCCTATGGAGCATTCTGGCCTCAAGCTCTTGATCTTGCTGAACTTTGCAAACCATCTTGTGTTTTCTTGCTTTTGTTCTTCATTGATCAAGACACTAACCTTTCTCATCTCTTATGTCTGGACTCTCCAAATCCCAGCAGTGACCAATACAAAGTCTGTTCTCACAAAGTATTCACCTTCTAACCACAATCTAAAATTATGTTAGTAAAAGGGTGTAGAGGTTTGTGCAATAGCACACGTTTAATCTCCCCTCCTATACTAGGCAGGTGAGATGCCTGCTTCTTTCTTAGGACTAGGGCATGAATTAAGAAAACATTGTTAGAGCACTGTAAACTGTCAAAGCATTGTTTGTGCTAAAACTAACCCTTTACCATGAGTGGCCCTTTTGACGTCTGGTTTTGTTTGAAAGTGTGAAGATGCAGGGGCTTGAGCCAGTAGCTTCCCTAGCTCTGGCTTCTGTGATAAAGAACTGCAGGAGGTGTCAGGTGTGCTACTTGCTTAGCAGATATCACTGATGTTGTGGAGGTTTCATTGCTAGCAAAGCTGCCTACTTCTGAAGCAGAGCTGCCTACTGCCGGAAGCAGGGCTGCCTACTGCCGAAGCATAGCTTCAGAAGGTGCTACCTCTGCTGCTGGGCCTTTAGGAGAATGGTAGTGGGTAGGGCACAGAGGCAGACAAAGGCTAAAGACTGATGATCCCTGGCCTTATAATCCT
Organism: Montemys delectorum; assembly: GCA_019843815.1. Taxonomy (NCBI): domain Eukaryota; kingdom Metazoa; phylum Chordata; class Mammalia; order Rodentia; family Muridae; genus Montemys; species Montemys delectorum. The sequence goes on along the minus strand of JADRCD010205220.1, from coordinate 6,745 downwards.
ATCATGTGTGCTTTAATAAGTGCTGGTTTCTTATTCTGTAACTCTTACTAGTTCTGCTTTAATAAGCTTTGTTTCCCTTCTCTCTTGCTAGTTAGGCAAGAGGCTTGGACTCATGAACCAGGAAGAAAAGAAAGGAAAAGAAAAGAAGAGAACAGAAAAGAAGAGAAAAGGAATTTTTTTTACATAGGCAATACACATAGGTACACATACATTCATACACACACACACACGCACACACACACACATGCATTCTGGTTGGGACAAACCACTTGTCTCATCAATGCCACAAGTGTTCATGCATACTTACATATAAACACATATACCTATACATGTATGTATAGACATATATACATATACATATATACATTTGGCAGATCAGGCAAAGCCCCCAAAGTCACACTTTACTCCTTCTTTCTGGCCTTCTTATACCTTCCTAGACAAAAGTTCTTCATAAAATTACCTCATAGATAAAATGTTACACAAAAGGAGAGTTACAGAAGGATGTCTATAGTAAGTTCAAAGCAGTGTTTCATTCTATAAGCTCATTATAAGTTCAAAGCAACAGTTTCACTTGGCCTTGCTTTATCATAGTGCACACCTGTGGCTTCACCCTTGACCTGACCTAGAATGAATGTTTTTCCTTGATCACAAATTGGTCCCAAACCCATTTCTCTTTGTGGTGTAACTGTGAAAGCTCATTGTGTTCTTATTATGCAACCTTTTCTACTATTCTAGGAGGAGGGGCACGTTCTATTCTTAATTTTATATCTGTCTGGTGAAGCAACTAAAGCCATATTTTAAAACGTTCTTCTTAAAATTATTTGAGTGAAACCAGGAGTTCTATAAAATCATTATCAGGAATTATGAAATCATCAATTTGTCTCTAGCACTACTACTACATGAGAGTACATCTTCGTTTCTATGCAGAAAATCTGCCCAGTAGGTGGGCTAATGCCCAGGAATCATTAGGCTATGTAATAATGACAAGGAAAGGCATATCAGGTGCAAGAAACAATCCTGAGATGAAGTTTCTTGGGACCTTACCTCTCGGAGCTCACCCATCCTAGGCCATGAAGAAGGGTGAGCCACCTTTGGGAAAGTCACCTGCTAACCTCAGCCTCTCCTAGATGGCTCCTGACTCTCTGCCACAGCTGCTTCAAACCATCACAAGGCTCTGTGACTTTATCTGAGTAGGCTTACCCTGCACCCAGGCCAGACAGGGGTGTCTCCTCTGCAGTCCAACAGAAGTCTGGTGACTTCTTCATTTACATGGTGGGCTGCCGTGACTGATGCAGACATCCTTGTCACATCCTCTTCTGGTAAACAGGTGGGTGTTTGGCTCACTTTGGGTGGACTCATTCTCCTGTCAGGAGACAATCTGGATGTAATATTAGACCTGATAAAAGTTTTCTCCAAACTGGTCTTTCTCGTTAGCCCAGCAGGCTGAACTGATAACACAAAGATAGGGGGACAGCGTGGTGGATGTGTCAGGGGAGCAGGTCAGCCATAAAGACATTATCATAAATGTCAATATCGGCAAGAGAGCTGCTGAAGAGTTGCTGAAAGTAGCTGATGCATAAATAACAGGGAACAGAAACAGTGAAGCCATAAGGACCATGATTCTCTGATGCTTTGGGCCAAGAGCAGTAGCTGCTGTGACAAGCTAAGGATCCCGGTACCTTATCATGAGAATGTTCACCCTTGTCACTGTGGGGCCGATGGTCCTAGCCTGTGAGGCCTGTAAACAGAGTTGTAAACATAGAAGGAATGTCTGCTGCTGCTCTGCTATCTGCTGTCACCACTCACCACTGCTGAAAGCTGAGCTCCTGGGAGAATTACAATAGCTGCCCAGTGCTGGAACACAGCTTAAAGCAACAATAAGCTCCCAACCATAGGCAGCCATAGTCTCTGTCTTCAGCTTGAGAAACAGGCCCTGAGCTCTGCGGCCTTGGGAGTATAAGCCTCTGGGTTTTCTTGTTGAACACCCAGGGCTTGGGCACCCAAGGGTCCAAAGGGCTGAAGCCTGTAAACTGGGAGAATGTTTCTTTGCTTACTTTTATTTTCTGCCCGGTAGAGCAGAGTACCCAGTCATCTGGTTGGTGCTATTTAGACCAGGGCTTCTCACAATGTAGCCTGTTTTGAGTCTATTATGAGGTAAGAGCAGAAATGGAGAACAGACATGTATAATTGATCATACTGATGGGTAGAAGTCAAACAACACCTTCCCCGACCAGTGAAGTAGGACCCTTTCCTGTATGTATTTGGAGAGCCATTGGGAAACTTCTAGCTTTTTTGGTTTTCTTGGATACTGCCTTAATTTTTTACTGCTATGAACAGACACCATGACCAAAGCAACTCTTAGAAGGACAACATTTTTTTTTCATCAAAAGATCATGAATTGTTTTATTTATAAGAATGCATATTTGTGACAACCTAATTTGGGAATATATTAAAAGACGCTATGTCATTCAATAGTGTAAATTTTGTATTATGGATATATTATGCCAGTTTAATTGATTTTTGTTTGGAAGGAAATAATAGCATTGCTTACAATAATTCTTCCCACTTTCATAGACAATATAGTATATTTATACTATTTATAGTTTATTGAAGGACAACATTTAATTGGGCTGGCTTACAGGTTCAGAGGTTCAGTCCATTAGCATCAAAGTGGGAACATGGCAACATCCAGGCAGGCATGGTGCTGAGAGTTCCACATCTTCATCTGAAGGCTGCCAGGAGAAGATTGACTCCAATGTGGTTAGGAGGAGGGTCTCATTGCCTACCCCCACAGTGGCAAGCTTCCTCTATCAAGACCATACCTCCAAATTGTGCCACTCCCTGGGCCAAGCATATTTAAACTACTAAAGACTCCTACCTCACATGCTGGCTGATAAAATCCGTCTCCTGTCTGTCAAGTCAGGAAGAACTCTGGTTCTTCTGTGAGTTGGCTTGGAGTGAGCAAGACATACATATAGGTATCCTGCTACACAGACGTGTGTGCTGGCTTCTACTGTGCAGCTGCATGGAAGCACTGAAGGAGGTCTTGCAACTCTGTTTCTTTCTCTCCCTGGGAGGTCAGTGTGGAGAGAAGGGAGAACACTGAAATCTCCCTTCTGGAATTATTTTTCTAACTAGGTAAAAGATGATACAGTCAGTTTTGTCTTTAAATAATGTTTCTGCTTCATGGCTACATAATGAATTAGATATTGTCCTTGACCTTAAACAATTCATTTGTGAGAAAGTCAATTTGTATGTATCTCCTGGCAACATAGTAATGATTGCACATAGGGAAAGCCCCTGGGGGCCAGAGGAACACTAAGGGTGGAGGTGAAGCCAGTCCAGGAAGTCAGGGAATCCGTGGCTCTGTGTCATTGAGTCAAGGTCGGAGAAATGAGATGAAGCAGGTGAAATTAGAAGTAGCTATGTCGTGGTGTCTGTAATATAAAATTCATGCTCTCACCCACCTTAAGACGGCAGTGGTTTATTCTCCAGTGGTGCTAATATGTGATAAAGATAATACCAAGAATGGAGTAATGGCAGGTTCATGGTTACATTTAATTGGATTCTAAAAGACAACTGATAAGTCTGTTAGCTTTCACAATGAATTAACTCGTAGGCTTGATCATTATCAAATGTTCACATAGCTCTAGCCAGTTTCCTGTTAAAGATTTAATATTTTTATCTGCACTGATTCTGTTACTCCCTAGCTCAATTTGATGATTAACATAGCATAAAAGTAACAATTTCTTGATTATTAAAATTCTATTTTCTACCACTCAACAGTCTATTTCTATTACTTCTTAATAACAAAACAAACTAACTTCAATAGCCATCTTATAAAACCTTACCCAGAAGCTTATCAAGTAAATTTAGTTCAAACTAGTAAAACAAAAACAAATTTAGATTCCTTTTTGTCTTATTAATTAATTAATTAATCTATTTAATTTACATCTCTGTCTCTACTCCCCTACTAGTCCCACACTCACAAATCCTTCCCCTTCTTCTCACTCCGCCCCTTCTTCTCACCCTGCCCTTTCTTCTCACCCCACCCCCTTCTTCTCACCCCGCCCCTTCTTATCACCCCACCCCTTCTTCTCAGAGAAGAGGAAGACCTGCTTGGGTTATCAGTCTGCCCTAGGACATCAAGTTGCAGCAGGGCTAAGCACATCCTCTCCTACTGAAGTCCATCCAAGCAGCAGAGTCAGAGGCAGCTCTGTTCCAATTGTTAGAGGATCCACGTGAAGACCAAGCTGCACATCTGCTACAAATGTGTAGGGGCCTAGGTCCAACCCCTGCATGTTCTTTGGTTGGTGGTTTGTCTCTGTGAGCCCCTATGGGCCCAGCTTAGTTGGCTTTTTAAGTCTTCTTGTGGTGTCCTTGACTCCTCCTGCTCACTCAGTCTTTTTCCGGGCTCTGCATCTGTTTCCATCCTCTGTAAGATGAAGCCTCTCAGAGCACAGTTATGCTAGGCTCCTGTCTACAAGCATAGCAGACTATCATTAATAGTGTCAGAGGTCGGCCATTCTCTCAATCTCTGCTCCATCTCTATCCCTGTACATCTTGCAGGGAGGACTAATTTTGGGTTGGTGGGTGATTGGTGGGTGGTTCCTCCCTCCACTGGAAGTTCTGTCTGGCTACAAGAGGTAGCCACTTCAGTCTCCATGTCCCCCACTGCTAGGAGTCTCAGGTAGGGTGATCCCCATAGACTCCAGGGAGCCTTCCCCATTGGTGTCCAACTAGTCTCAGAGATGTCTCCCATTGATTTCTGCTTTCTCTCTTAGCCCTATCCCGCCCCCTCCATTTCCTTATACCTGACCCCTATCCATGCTCCCCTCCTCACCCCCTTTCCCACCCAGTCCCCTCCCTCCTTCCACCTCTGATGACTATTTTGTTTTCTCTTCAGAGTGAGATTCACATCCCCTTCCTTGGGACCACCTTACTACCTAGCTTCTTTGCGTCTGACAATTGTAGTATGATTATCCTGCACTTTAAGGCTAATGTCCACGTGTAAGTGAGCACATACCATGCATGCCTTCTTTACCTCACTCAGGATAATAGTCTCAAGATCCATCCATTTGCCTGCAAAATCATGATGTCATTGTTTTTAGCACCTGAATAGTATTCCATTGTACAGACACATCACGTTGTCTTTATCCACTCTTCATTAGAAGTGCATCTAGGTGGTTTCCAGTTTCTGGCTGTTAAGGATAGAGCTGCTATGAACACAGTTGAACAAGTGTCCTTGTGGTATAATGGGGCATCTTTTGTGCATACACCCAGGAATGGTGTAGCTGGGTCTTGGGATAGAATTATCCCCAATTTTCTGAGAAACTCCCATTTATTTTATATTCTCAATCAAAAAACTTTTCAACAAGAAATCATGCCATATGCCAGTGGGGCTCTCTCCCCAACCTCGAGTGCAAGGCACACGTGTGAAAACAAGGAGCTCTGTGTTGCCCACAGACGTTTCCCAGCCAGGCAGAGCTCAGAAAGCTATTAACATCTTGTTGTGCGGTAACAGAGCTGACTCTTACTCTATATTTTAGTCTAGAGACATACATTTACACACTTAAGTGTGAGACACTTGACCATGTCTCAGCTTCCAAGAAACATTCCCAGAGAAGTAGTTGTTGAAAGAGCACATGCAGGTGACATCTAGTGGTTTCAATATTCACAGAATTACTCACTTAAAGGTCTTTTACTTCCTTGCATATTAAGGACACAAGGGGGCAATAATCAATAATAATTGCTCAAACTTAGCCACAGTTATTTTGATGTATGCGATGCCAGACCTATGTACAACTCTGTGTTCATTCCAAAATTACAGATGTAAGTACCAGGGAAGTAATGCAAATACTTAGATATGGATTTCCATGTGGTAAAATATTACTACCTTAATTTGTGAGGTGACTACAACTGATTATTATTATTATTATTATTATTATTATTATTATTATTGCAGATTGGGTTAGTTGGGACACATGGCTTGATCTTATTCTGTGAGGCATCCTACCAATATTATTAATTATTAACTGAAAATAACTTATCCCCAGGATAAAGACCACATTATTATGCACAAGAAGGAAAATAAAATAAAATGAAACAATAAAATAAAACTAAGTTTACCACAAGTCGTGCTTTTAATCTATGCACTCAAACATCCATTTTCCAAAGTTAGACATTATTTCATTTTGGAGTTATTCCAATGAGGATAGTTTTGGTTTGAAGGAAGAGCAACTCATAGCTGGGTGAACTAGTCTATGCCTGCAATCCAAGTCCTTGGAATTAGAGCAGAAAGTTCAGGAGTTTAAGGTTGAAAGGCTTACCTGAATAATTCTCAAAGAAACAAATGAAACGGACTCAGCTTGGTCTCCCAGGGGAGAGTCTGTACTGTTAGGTTGTATGTGTTCACTGTCACATGACCTAGAAATGGATGGACACCTGCATCAGCTGCTTTTTCTTTATACATTGTTCACCTCTTATTTTCTCAGCATTTGACCTGTTTTCAGTTATTAAGATGACACAGAAACAGATACATATGTCCAGCTCGGATCCTCTACATCCTGTGTCCAAAGCAAGTGTTGTCTCCAAAAATGGGGGTTGGGAGTAGGGAGAGTCTAGCCTTCCATCTCTGGGGCCGCCAAGGATAACAGCAACAGCCTGTGTCTTGGGAGTCTCGACTGACCCCCACTCCATCAAACAACTTAGAAGGGTGTGTGTGTGTGTGTGTGTGTGTGTGTGT